>VXBZ01007326.1:0-57978 GCA_013399135.1 Heliornis fulica | reverse complement strand
GGGGGGAGGGGAGGTGCTGTGTGGGAAAGGAAGGGCGCCGAGACTGAGTCCCAAGGACCTGGTGGATTTATTCGCCTTCTGGGCACCACTGAACTGTTATTTCTCAGTAGGCCCGTCGGTTGTGTTCCGTCCCGAGCCTGGTCGACTTGGAGGTGGGACAGCGTCTCAGTGTCGCTGGTATCATCTTGGCTGGGCCTTGCTTTGTGGTGTATCTCTAGCGAGGTTCATTAGTGCTCTGGCTAGGGAGGGTGATGCCAAGGGAGGCTCTGCCTTGCTTCCTAATGCTTCAGAGTAAGATTCCGGAGCTTCCGAGGTTCGCTTTCTGGTCAGCGTGACGCCGAGGAAAGTACAAGCCTCAGAGTTGAAAGACTTTACACCTGTAGCTGTCTGTGGACTAGGAGACTTGCTTACTCACAGGGTTAGTCGTGGTGTGAGAACCAGTGGAAAACTTTGGTATTTCCGTACAATAAATGAATCGTTTGCAAAAAGGACTACGTAACATCAGAATTTCACTGAATCACAATTCAGAGCAGTAGTTATGTGGATTTTTCTGAGTAGGTGAGACTTATATGTGAATGTAAGCATAGACCTAAGATTTTTACTAGTTACCCTGTTTCAACCTTCTTTTAAAGTATTTGGAGTACAAGGTGGAAGTACCTTCTTATTTTCTAGATTTGACAGTTTTATTCCAGTTGCATTATCTTTAAACATTGCTTCATAGTGATAAAATGCTGATGAACTCCTAAGGAACTGATTATGTGTTATCACCTTTGTAATACTTTTGATAAATGTAAACATTAGTCGCTACCTGCTTAATAATAGATTAAATCTGTAATTACCCATCAGAGTTAAATAGTTAATTTGTATTAGTAAAATCTCTTAACTAGATTTACCCAGATAAAATGTTCTTCATAACTGTTAGGAGGGGCTGTTTCATAGTGTGAGTTTAATGTTAGGAAGTATACAGAACTTAACAGACTCTGGAATATGTTTTAAGTTTCATTTTACAGGCTATGCATAGTAACTATCTGTCCCCTTTCAGTTGAGGGAGAAGACAGGGTGCAGAGGTCAGGCATTTAACATCTTTGCTAACAGCCACAATGCTGACAGCATATAAAATAACCATTTCCTAGAAGGTAAAATCAATACTTGATAGTACCTAAATATAAGTAAGTCTTTATGATAACCTTACAAGTTTGAAATGTGACATGTTAGAGTTTCATTTGTATTTGATTTTCACTTATGTACCATTTTATTCTTAGATTTGATTTTATAGAGTTGTTCAAGGGCAGCATTAAATTGTCTGGTATTTAAAAAAAAATATAGTGAAACTTGTGAAGTGATATTTTTCAAATGTGCTTTAGAAATCCAGACAAAACTAGGGGCAGTACAGCATAGAACTGCGTTACAGAAAACCTAATATAAAACTGTAGAAAAAGGAATACTTAGGTATTATTCATTATCAAGGATAAGAGAATTTGAGAAAGATAGGCAGAGCTGAAAACTTCTTGAAAGAAGTGCAGTGGTGTTATCAGGCTCTGAGCTTGGGAGTTATAAAAGAGGACTTGTCTGTGAATAAGGAACACAAACTCTTTTTGTCTCTTCTCAGTGTAGGAACAGGGAGGTTAGCTGTCAAGGATCACAGATTGCTGTAAGAGCACAATGCAGGTGTGGAGAAATGACATAAAATAAAATCACTCTCTTATGTGAGATGATGTCTTTATACAGCACAAAAAGGAAGAAAGCCCCAAAAGCGTGGAACATGAGTGTTTTGCCTAAGTGGCAAAGTTTCAGCTTGGTGTGCAGCTGAGAGAAAATAGGTGGTAAAACCTTGTAAAGGCATGTACTAAATTTATATCTGGTATCCTGTGCGAAGAAGACTGAAAAGAACTGTCTGTTTGGTATCTAAGTACACTGATCAAAATACAATTTGTTTCAACTGCTGCTCCTTAACACTTGATATCATGCAGGCTGCTAGCCAAATAAATGCTTAAGAGGACATGGGTACATTAATCTTAGGAGCTTTTTCTCATGCCTCACAAGATTCATTTTAGCTCCGTAGTTTACCTGTTAGATTTATTTTTTCATTTTTTATGCCTGTCTGTTAGTTTTTCTTTAGAGGGTATAGACATTATATTAAATGTTTAATTGTCTTATGCATGGTATTCAAAGGTTTTGACCTCTGTGTGACAAATATTTGGGCCAGAGTGTTTAAAAATATTCAAAGTGTAATGTTCCGGCTATAGGGATAGTTCATTCAACTTCCATCTGAATTGTAGTTATGGTACATTCAAATCACTGTAATCTGGCAAGGGGAGCGCATTACTTCTGAGGTGTTCAGGGTCTTGTAGGTGACAGCAGGCATTCTGTCTTTGAACATTCAGGTTTCTGTACTTCCTGTTTTAAATACAATATGCAGAGGCCTGCTTAAAAAATCGTGAAAGATCGTGGAGCTACATGGAATTGATGTTCAGGTGACTTATTTGTGCCACAACATTTTTCCATGAGTTTTACTGTCATTTAAAAAAAAAAATGCAATTTTGATAAATAGATTGCTGAAAAAATTACAACTTATTATTGTTAAGTTGCCTGTATAGAAGACTTAATTTCAGCATTCAGATCAGACGTTCAGATTCATATGTAAGCCCTCATAATGCAGTAGTATTTATGAGATTAATTCTATGATATCAAGGATGTGGTGCTTTTATTTATAGTACAGTCCAATATGAAAGCTAAGCCCAACCCATTGTAAAGTAAAATGTGCCCTACTTCACTGAAGTCTATGTGAGTGTTTTGTTCTTTGACTTCACCTTAAGTCAGTTTAATGATTGAGCACAATGTTTTTAACGGTTTTGTCTTCCTGCACTTTACAGTTGATTTCTAGGCCACTTGTGTTTACAGACTTACTTTTGCACAAGCTAATCATTAGAATTGGACTTCCAGTACTGAACAGGTTTTTGCAGCCTGCACTTAATTTGGCGCTGCCGTGTTTGAGGAACTAGAACTTAAAGATTAGTTCAAAGTTAGTTCAGGTATGTGAGCATGAACTGTTTGATACAGCAAAGTGCTGTATGTTTGTTTCAGCGTTTCTGTGAGAGGATGTACAGTTAAGGATAGGTATAAACCAAAGATGAGCCCTGGAGCATGCTTGTGATGCATCTGAAAAATGAATTTGCAGTATTTTCATTTACAGAATCCTTGATTATGAAACAAAGCGGAGTTTCATGCATGTGAAACTACATGCCTTCATGTCTGTTAGTGACTACTGAAACATGTCGGTCTTCATTTTCCAGCTTGTGGTTGTATCTTGAAATTGTTTTGGAATGTAAAATAACTTGTTCTTCAAGTATATTTGTTTTTCTTTCTAGGAACCAGAGAAATGGCCACTACACAATCTGTCTTCACATTTGCTCTCTGCATTTTAATGATAACTGAATTAATATTGGCTACAGAGAGCTATTATGATATCTTGGGAGTTCCAAAAAATGCATCTGACCGCCAGATCAAGAAGGCGTTTCACAAGTTGGCTATGAAATACCACCCAGACAAAAATAAGAGTCCTGGAGCAGAAGCGAAATTTAGAGAAATTGCTGAAGGTAATCTGCTAACCTTAGTCTTAATAATTCGATACCACATTTACAGATATAAGCCATATAATTTAAGTATATGTTTTTACTGAGTAAGAGGTAAAAAGAACTATTTCTTAATTATACTTGTGTGCTGTGAAATGTCCAGTACCAGTATCTGACTTGTTGCTGTGTTCTTGCACCTAAGCAGGCTATTCACAGAGTTTATACATTTATTTTACTTACGCTTCTTGTTATATAAAAAAAAATATTTGGCAGTAGGACTTTAGCCCTGGAAGGCTAATTCTTATCTTAAAAAGTCTTACTGAAAAATAAGATGTTCCTACTTCTGTTCTCATAGACCGTTCCCCTAGCTAGTGAGAGTTTTTAGTTTTAGCTTCTTGTTTGAAAACGAGTTTTTTGAAAGACAGGTAATGGAAGGGAAGGGTCAGTCTTGAGAGGTGCTTATTGCAGCTGTTAACACCTATTACTGGAGGAATTGGGAGGTCTTAATTAAATGTTGCATAGTTGTAAACCTTTCACAGGTAAGAAGATGGGAGTGTTTCAAATAACTTAATGTTATTCATGATGGTATATTAACCTGTTTCGAGTTTCTGCCGTGGAACACAAGTAGCTGTAGTTCTGGACAAAAGATCAGATGTAAATCCATTGCAGGTATATCCAATCACAAAACCTAGGCATATTGCTAAACTTTTGAAAAACTGAGAATTTGGACACCCTTTATCTCTTTGAAGTTTATCTTGTTGCTTAGTTCTAACTGCAGCATAGCTAGAACTGGCTGGCTGGCAAGAGGTTTTGCAGACACTGCACTGTGTTTCTGTAATAGGAATGCAGCAGTCAGTTAATTTTGTTAGGTGAAGCTCCAAACTCATCCTTTCTCCTTTAGTCTTTCTGATCCCCATGTGTCACTGCCATTTTCTCTCAAATATAATCACTACTCTACTTAACTATGGTGTATTATGTGAATTTAAAATTTTGAGTATATAGCCTGTCCTCACAGTGTACCTATTATTTATTACTATAAATGTTTTGAAACAGCTTATTATGGTTTGAAGAAAGTTAAACAAATGTGGAGCTTGACTGGGCTTGGCTTGCATGTTGAAGGGAAGTCTTGCTTGAAACTTGTCCTACTGAGAGAGTCAGAGAAAGCTGTTCTTTGTCTATGTTTTTTCTTAACTTTTTAGTGGGAATGTAAATAAACTTTTAAAAACAACTACTTTTTTTTTTTTAATGGAAATAGCTTATGAAACCTTATCAGATGAGAATAAACGAAGAGAATATGATCAGTTTGGCCGTCATGGAGGTCAAAGAAATAATGGAAGCCCATTCCATCAGTCATTTAATTTCAACTTTGATGATCTATTCAAAGACTTTGACCTCTTTAGTCAAAACTCCCGGTCAAAAAAGCACTTTGAAAATCACTTCCGAAGTCATCGGGAAGCTCACAATCGGCAAAGACGTTCTTTTCAAGAGTTCTCATTTGGAGGCGGACTGTTTGATGATGTGTTTGAAAATATGGAAAAAATGTTCTCGTTCAGTGACTTTGAAAATGCACACAGACACGCGGTGCGAACTGACACCAGATTTCATGGATCCAGCAAGCACTGTCGGACTGTCACCCAGAGACGAGGAAACATGGTTACCACGTATACAGACTGTTCTGGACAATAATGTTTCCTTTCTTTTAATATCTTTTCTTCTTTCAACATCTACTTAACCTATCTTGGTTTTGTGCTAACATGGAAAAATTAATTTGAACTGGGTGTTCTGAAAAAACACTTAACAACTATAAAGAAATTGTAGATGAAACTAATCTTCAGAATAGAAATGACCTGTATTTGGGAAGTAAATGTCTTGGTAACTACTTAGAATGGGACAGAAATCTTATGTGACAGAATAATTGTATTTCAGTTCAGTAAACACTGAACTTCAACACAAGATACATATTTTTAATTTCAATAATATAGTATGGGTTTTTTAATATATGGCAATTCAGGACTGTTTGAGTTACTGGTGTATGGATTACAGCAGAGGAGATACTTCAGTGTTGAAGTGCTGCTTTTTTTTAATCACATCTTTCCAAGTTTTCATTTACTTTTACCTGATAGGGAGTTATTGTGCAAATTAGATAACCAAAGTAGCAGCAGAAATATGACTTACCTGGGTCTTTGTTACTCTGTTCAGCATTGCCAATGTATTTATAAAACACTTTTTGAAGTTTGAAAATAACAAGAGGGAATACGTTAAGGTTGTGCTTCATCTAGGACAGTGATGTAGGAATTACTTCTATTTCAAAATAGCCTTTCATTGGTCTGAAAAAAATTTAGGATTTGCATAACGCTCGATTTACTGAAGGGCTATTAATATGTGTAAGTTTGTGTGCACACAAGGTCGGGATTTTTGGTGTGGGTTTTGGGTTTGTTTGTTTTTTTTTCTTCCAAAATGCAGATATCTCCTTAACCAGGTTTGGAAGAGCATATGGAAAACACTCTTATTTACGCTTATTGTATTATGACATGTGCAGTGTAGTTTCTATAGCTCAGTTTATTGAACTTTAAATACTCCTCTGTGCTCTTGAGAACAGAAACAAGATAAGCTTGCCTACAGATTCCTGGTGTTTCTGGAAGGTCAGTAGATCTGTCAGTAGCAATTTTTCAGTGTTGGAAAGGTAAATTCTTAGCATAAACAAAGAGTAAAACCTGGAAATGACTATTGTGTCAACACTATCCTTGTGGTGCTGTACCATAAAAAGGACAGTGCCAACAGTCATGAGTTTCAGCAGAATCCCTGGAGAAACCAGTAAAACTTTTGGAAACTAAGACACCCCCTCTCTCCCCCCACCCCCTCAGAAAAAAAAAATAACCCAAATAAAACAAAAGCCACCTAAACAGTAACAAAAGCCCTGATGTCAATCCAAAAGTTGTGTTCTTAACTAGTAATACAGGTTTAATATATTACATTTGTCCCCCTTCATAAAATTGCTGTCACCCACATATTGCTGTTGCTTTAGAATTGTGAGATAAGAATTTACCTTTCAGATTAGGTGGGTAAAATGAGTGTTTTAAACAGCAGTGTTCTAAGTAGGCATTGAGTTCTTAAAATCTTTATCAAAAGAGATTTAACCCTTTCTTCTTGGATGGATATTGAAAGCTGCCTATTTGCTAAGTAACTTTAACCTTCCCTTCAAGGGTACGTGTTATTGATTGTTCAGTTTTCATCCACTAAATACTTGGAACAGATTGTTGCATAAAGTGCTTTTCCTTTTCCATGTTATTCTTTATTTATTAATAGACTAATACCTCATATATGGTCTTTATAAAAAGCCAGTAATCTGTGCAACGTTATTGGAATGTGCAATATCCTTATAGTAGGAAAAGTGCTGGAGTGAGTGTGTTTGTATTATTTCCACCCTCTTTCTGTGTAAGTAGAGATTTTTAGTTTCTTCTGTAGAATTAATATATAATTCAACCAAAAGTTGAAATTCTTGTAGGTTTCTGCCTTTTTTTTTTTAGTTTAACGTACTCTATCAGACCTCTGCGTTATTTAAATGACCTGCCTGATCATGCAGACATCCATGTGAGCAAATAATTAAGTTAAAGTTCTGAATTATTTTTCTCTTACAAATATCCAGCTTTGTAGAGGACATTTCTGTTTGCATTTGAGGATTGTTCTCACTGCTAAAACTGTCAGGATGTGGCCTTTAATATTAATTATAAGAGTATTTATTAGTGAATGTCCTTTAAGGATAGTGACTGCTGGAACTTAGAGGTAGGAGGCAGCTCTAGAAGCAAAGATAATATGATATGTTTCTTAGTCTAGTGAATATGTTCTTGATTTAAAACTTTCTTTTTTATAAAATGGAAACAGTAGAATGATCAGTTCCTAAGTGTGGGAGAAGTAATATTTACAGTTTAGAACCAAGCAATTTATAAAAGGTAGAATTACCTCTTGAATTGGAGAAACAAAAGCTAAAATGAGCACTGTAAACTTTAGGAAGTGCAGTCACCTCCAAAATTTAAGCTTTTTAAGTGACCGAGTTCATCTTTCAGGCTAAGCTTTTAGGTGAAATCAAGAGTCTTTGGCTGCTTCTAGTTTAGGTTCCCCTCTTTAAGGATACTTCAGACTGATCCATACAAAGTGTACTTGTTTTCCTTAGCTATTTAAAGTCAAACTATGAAACTGGTAATGAAATTATAGGGTTACTAGTTTTCTAGCTGATAGTACCTTGAAAGGACTCATGCGTAGTCTATTTTTATCTGCTTCCCTATTAGTCCTCTTACTTGTCATAGGAAAGCTAACAAATACTACTTGTTATTCCTGTGGCCTCTCAAAGTGACCTTTCTGTTTGTTTTGGTTGTTATCCATGGTAAAACCCAAAGGAGAGCTCATCATTAGTCTGGAAAAGTCTAGTGTGTACGCTTATCTGTGGAAACTTTCTTGGGTTGGTATGCTTTGAGTAGGCTTTAGCTGAAGAAATTCAGGCAGGCTTTCCTCAGCCAGCAGTCCTCAGTTCTGTGGCTGTTGGGACATAAGCTTGCTAAATGTTCTGGGCTTCTTGCTTTGTTTAGGGCTCTTGCACATTCTTTTCCTATTTATAGTCATGTCAGGCTCTCCAGTGGAAGTCCTGGTACAACCTTATGATACCCCTGACTTCAGAAGTTTTGTAAGTGCCATCTTTGGTCTCCATATCTTGTGAAAAGACCTAGCAAGACCTATTTTATTGTTGCTGTGTGTGAGGGTGAAAAATACAATCCTTAACAACTTTGAAAGGCATTTATGTGTATGTAACTCCAAATGGTTGAGTTTCTAAAACTTTACCAAAAATAGCGATATTTCTTTTTTTTTCCCCCATTATACTTTAAAAACACAGTATATAGTGGAGATGAAAGTACTGTAAACTTATTGTGCCATTACATTAAACATTTGAAAAATGTTTGTGTGTGAAGTCTTTTTTTTTGTTTGTTTGTTTGTTCCTTTCCCTCCCCGTTGTTCAAAATGTAGATGGAAGCTGGATTCAGGTGGGTTGTGTGGCACTTATGTTTTATGGAAGGTGTGGACCACTATGTTTTATCTGGGTTGGCAGGGAGAAGGGAGTGGGTTTGAAGGGGTTTGTTTTGGGGTGTTTTTTGGTGTGTTTTTTTTTTTTTTTTTTTTTGGGTTTTTTTTGTTTTTTTTTTTTTTTTTTTTTTTTGGGGGGGGGGGGGTTCCCCTTCTTCCCCCAGAGATGTTGAGAAAGGTTTGGAATTAGGTGCTGTGCCTGAAAACCAAGCAGACAAAAACACCTGTGCAAAAGGGTCTTTTCCCGAGAGGCCTTCCTGAAATCTCCTGGGTCTCTACCTGTGCTCTGGCCACCTGTCTAAGATGGAGAGCAGAACAACTAATGCTAAATGGCCTGGATTGTCACTGAGGAGTGCAGATTCTGAAGCCAAGGTTAGGCTGTTGTGCTGATATGGAAGTTGACTGCAAGACTGCTTGCAAGTTTGTGGGTTTTGGGTTTAATCCTTACAAGTGGGAGGGTGCACAAGTTTCAGGATTTGGTATGTCTCCTAAGGCCATTTCTCAGGAGAACCATCTTCCCAGCAAGTAAATCTGCCATCTTAAATCACATGAAAACTGATTTTGAGGACTAAATGTGTTACGCTTATTGGTGTGGGTTTGTTTTTTAATTTGTAAATAAAAATCCCATCAGGAGTGTGTATTAGGCTTGAAACAAAAAGCTTGTGTAGAGTACCTGGACTGTGCTGTGTGTGGGTCCTTTTCTGAGTGAAATGCTGTTCAGAGAATCAGTTGACTTTGGTGTCTGACTTGCTTGATCCTTACTGGTCTGCCCTGGGGCAGCTGTTTCTTTGGGGACTGGACAGAGACCAGCTCTGTGGAGATCACTTAGCAGCTGTGGTATCAATTGACTGTCACTCTTAGCTTAAGTCTGAATCAGTTCTAGGTTAAGGCTGTAACTCATTCTTGCACCCAGTTAGTTTGAAGCAAACTAAGAAGACCTGCTTTGAAGTAGTTATGTGCTCTAAGTTTCTACACGGTGGCAAACAAAATTTTTTTACAAGACATGTTGCCTGTTAAGCAGTGGCCTTTAACTCGGCAGCGTTTGTTTTGCAGACTATGGTAATTCTGAACTGAATGTTCTTGCTTGTGTTGTTCACACTGTGGTTGCAGTTGCGCAGGTGCTGTGCGGGAGCTCGGATCACAAGGGACGACTGAGGTAAACTTTGAGATGCTAACTGGGGATGATGGACAGTCTTTTCCAAGCAGTTCTGGGATGGTTCACCAGGGAGTGAATATACATCTTCTGTCAACATATACATATTCACTCTGGGGTGGGATGTTACTTAATTTCACTTGTGTTGCAGGTCTGTTGGGAGTTAGATGTGTCTCTCTAAGTGGGCAAAACACAATGCACTTCTTAAAGGTACCCATGCAGAGAAAGAGGGAGGTGTCTGAGCCATCTTTGCTCACTCAGCCTGACACCTCTTCACTGGTAGCTCAAAGGGGTGTTACGGTAATCCTGATCAGCAGCAGCAGTGTCTGGCTACCTCACAGTTGGCACCTCTATCATGTGGACCTGGTGCTTGGGCATCCAAAATACTGTCCCAGACTCTTTTGAATGACTGAGCTGGAGAATGTTGACGGAACATTTGTTTTAATAATATGAGCTGTGGGGCAGACAGTGTATGAAGATGTGAGTGCTGGAGTGACATCAGGGCTGTTACAGATGTCCTGCAGAGTATAGCTGAGCTGCAAGATGGTATTGTCAGCTCAGTCTGAGTTGTGGAGGGCAGGGTGTTGTTACAGAGCCCAGAACAACTGCTGCTCAGGGTGGATGAGGTTGACCTGTTCCAAAAAGCAGAATATTGAGCAGTCTGCATCAGCAGGGCCTGGGGCTATACCTACCTTGCTGTTTTCTGACACTACAGTATCACAACAACACACAGAGAGAGAGACAGAGAGAGAGAGACAGAGAGAGAGAGACAGAGAGAGAGAGACAGAGAGAGAGAGAGAGAGAGAGAGAGAGAGAGAGAGAGAGACAGAGAGAGAGAGACAGAGAGAGAGAGAGAGACAGAGAGAGAGAGAGAGACAGAGAGAGAGAGAGAGACAGAGAGAGAGAGACAGAGAGAGAGAGACAGAGAGAGAGAGACAGAGAGAGAGAGACAGAGAGAGAGAGACAGAGAGACAGACACACACACTCCCATTAGCTAACACTTGTTACTTAAATTTTATCTAGACAAGAGAAAGAGAATGCATTTTATGAGGTTATTTGTTGATGATATTGCCATAATCTGTTCATTTCCCATTGGCATGGAAGTGAATATGTAACATGGGAATTGGAAAGATGAAGTGAGCCTTGTTTGAGGGGTCAGTCCCACATTATTTTACTTCAGTACCTGGTACTTAGAAGATTTTAGCCTTGAATGTGCAGGATTTTAGGTAGTGATCTAATGAAAAGTTGTGCATTATGCCGACAGGGCAGGAGTAACATGTTTCTCTTCTGCTGTCTAACAATAGGCGCTTTAGAGAACTGAATTATAAAGTAGAACTGAAATGCCTGTACGGGGCAGCGTTTGCTAGGCTCCATCTGGCTGAAGTAGGGGAATCCATTGAAGTGCCATGATCTTAATGCTTGCAGAGTTCCAATTGAGAGGAAGATACTCTCTCTTCCATCCAAATTATTTGATGAATCCAAACAGTAACATTTAATCAGTCTTTCTACTTCAATATGTGAATTGATTGACATGAAAGTTGGGTCTTTGGCACATTAGGCAGCTTATAACCCATGCTCAGGTTGATGGCTCTGCTGCCTTTTTGTAGAGGAGAACATGTTTTGTAAAACAATGACATTTTGTGAAATGGTATAAACCATTTCAGTGCAACCAGATTTCCTCCTGTCAGTCTTTCCCCATATCTTGTTGAGTTAGGCAAGTACACAGCACAGGGTTTTGTACTGGTTTTCTGCTTTTATTCTGTCTGTGGGAGGACAAATGATACCCAATCTTGCGTAAAGCTAGACAGGTGCTGACAGATGATATCTTGCATAAAATCTGATGATATAAATTTAACCTACAAATGTTCTGGAAAAAAAATAATAGAAACTGACCTGGCAGAATAAATTTGTCTGATCAGCACTTTGCATAATAACCTTGCATTTCAAAATAAAAACTTATGTCTAACCCTCCCCAAAATCAAAACAAAACTGTCCACCTTGGTGGGTGTGCAGACTAACTTGAGCAGAGTAGCTTTTTTTTCTCCTAAAAATCCTTCTGTGTTGAGGGAAACAGAACTTGTAACGCATGATAAATAAACAAGGATCTGGAAGGAAGCAGTTGGAGTACTTGGTCCTCCAGAGTTAGCTTTACGCTTGCTAAAACAGATCATTTATTTCCATTTATGGCCACCTCACAAAAGCAACATAGATTCATGAAGTTATGCCCTTGTCAAGTAAGTTTTATTGACTGTTTCTAAGTGCTGCCTTAACATCTGTCGAGATCCAAGGTATTTGGATCAGCGTACCTGTCCTTCACTGGCTATGAAAATGCAAGTAGTTACTGTGAGTTACCACCACTTAGACCCATGGTAACTTATTAGATGCTCATAATTCAGTCGTGAATTTGAGCTGTGGCCTGAGATTACCTGTGGTTACATGAATACTCTGACATAGACCTTGAGGAGAAGCTGGGTTTCTTGGCTCCTGACACTGTACCCTTATCATGAAGTTATTTAAACTCTATTCAATCAAGTCCTGCCTGAATCAGAGACAAATTAACACACTGCATCAGGTAATGTCTTTTGGCTGTGTTACAAAGCATGTCCTGTGTATGCAGTGCTTCTGACAAAATGTTTTTCTTCTGTTGTGATTGTGGTGGGTTGACCTGGCTGGAGACCTGGTGCCCCCCAAAGCTGCTCAGTCACTCTTCCCAGTTGGGTGGGGGGAGAAAATACAATGAAAGGCTCATGGGTCAAGATAATGACAGGGAGAGATCACTCACCAGTGACTGTCATGGGCAGAACAAACACACCTTACAAAAAAAAAATCCAATTTATTACCCAGTCACAACAGAGTAGGATAATGAGACATAAACCCAAATCTTAAACCTCCTCTCCCCATCCCTCCTATCTTCCCTTCATCCTGGTTTCTTTCCCTCCTCCCCCAAGCAGCACAGTGGGATGGGGAATGGGAGTTGTGGTCAGTTCATCACGTGTTGTTTCTTCTGCTCCTTCCTTCTCAGGCAGGAGCAGAAGGACTACTCACACTGTTCCCATACTCCAGTGTGGAGTCCCTGTCGCAGGAGACAGTCCTCCACCAGCTTCTCCAGTGTGAGTCCTTCCCCCAGGCTCCAGTGTGTGTCACCCACAGGGTCACAAGTCCTGCCAGCAAACATGCTCCAGTGTGGGCTGTACTGTCCACAGGGCCTGCCAGAAGCTTGCTCCAGCACACTGGGTCACAGTCTCCTTCAGATGTCTCCCCATGATCCCTCGCCATGGGCTGCAGATTGAATCTCTGCACCCCTGTCATCCTCCATGGGCTGCAGGGGAACAACCTGCTTTACCATGGTCTTTACCACATACTGCAGGGGAATCTCAGCTCCAGCACCTGGACTACTTCCTCTGTCTCCTTTACTGACCTCGGTTTCTTACGTCATCTCAATCCTCTCTCTGGCTTCAAATGCTGCCACTTTTTTTTTTTTTTTTCCCTTCTGAAAACTGTTATCACAGAGGCACTACCACTGTGTCTGATGGGCTCAGCCTCGGCCAGTGGCAGGTCTGTCTTGGAGCCAGCTGGCATTGGCTCTATCAGACATTGGGAAGTTTCTAGCAGCTTCTCATGGAAGCCATTCCTGCAGTCCCCCCATCTAGCTAAAACTTTCCAACCAAACGCATTGATGAAGGTGAATCAGGAATTACCACTGGTTTATGTTGTCAGTAATGTATTTTTCCATAGGCAGATCATACAGCACTGTCCCAAGGAATAAAACCTGTTGTATTTGCTCGACTGATCTGTAGATCCCCATGAAGTGGTAGTGGACATTACCTAGTATTAAAGTCTTAAAAGAGTAAAGAACAAGATTTGCGGAATGGTGGAAAAATTATTTCAGGTATTCTCCCTTCACAAGTTTCTCAAGTGTATTTTTGGTAATACACTGAAGCGAATAACATCAGTGATGCTGTCAGGTTTATCTTGTATTTATTACATGGCAAATAATTCTGTTGCTTCACTTATGGGAGTTTTAGTTTGAGGAGCCTGGATGACTGATGTGGCAAATGGAATTAACAGTAGATTCATTTAAAGTGATGTTTATGGGGTAAAATGAAAAATAATGCACCTAATGCTTCAGCCTTGAGAAGAGGTGGCTATGGGGGTAACAGGCAGAGGCCTACAGAACCATCAGTGATAATGACATAGTGGATGGGGATTGACTGTTCACTGTCTTGGGCTACAAGGACCAGATTACACCAAGAAAATGAAAATAAGCAGTCCTTCATGCAAGAGGCAGTAGATGTATAGAACTTTCAAGAAAATAGTGTGGTGACAAGACTGTAAGAGAGATTCAAGATGAGACTGGGCAAATCTTAGAAGAGTTTTCTGTTAAGATTTAATAAACAGACAGACCTCTTCAAGCTCAGGAATTCCCTGAGCAGAAAATACTTGGAGCTGGGGTGAGCAGCAGGGAAGAACACACAATGTACTTACTCTGTGCTAACTTTCCTAGGCATTTACTTGCTGAAATGGTTAGAGACAGAATTCTAGGCTTGAAGGACCTTTGCTTTGAGCTAGTGCAGCCTTTCTGATGTTTTAAAATTCTTAAAATCCCATACTGTTTTGACATTTGTAAGTCATTCTGTTGCATTTTGTGACCACTTTACAGTTTGTTAGTATGTCTTCTAGCAAGTGTAGTCTTGCCTGCTCAGCTGGATGTGATGTTCTTGGTGTGGATACAGTTCTGTTTTCTGTCACTCCTAATTCTTTTTCAGTATTGTTGTTTTTCAGGACAAATTCTGACTGAACGCTTAATGTTATTTGTTAATGCTGTTAGCGTTCTCTATTAGAACAAAGAACTTCAGCCTTGTTCTCTTTCATCCATATTTGTCATTTCCTATGACCTAGACTAGCATACATACCCTTATGAGAGCTATATTATAGAAATAAATGGATAACTAAGTTATACAGATTAGAATTAAGGAATTAGATCAAGATAAAAAAGGCAGATATATTAAAGGAACATTTCTATAAGAACTTGAGTCTTATTTGTATTCCTCTTTTTTTTTCTTTTTTCTTTTTTTTTTACAGTTTGCTATGAAAATATAGGAGTATACAAAATCAAGAAAAGAGATTTGTTATTGTCTTGGTTCTGGCCAGGACAAAGCTGACTTTCCCAAGCAACCAGTACAGGTGGGCTGAGTTGCCAATCTGACATGCAGCCCTGGCTTGAGGGATTAGGTTGGCATTGAGAAGGTTTGGTCAATGGACTATTACCTAAAATGACTGGTTTGTAGAGGCCAGCAGTTAAGATGTACTGCAGCTTCCTTATTTAGTTAATGTGTTAGTAAGATACTTTCAGAAGTCTTTATCATGCATATCTTAGAATTACAGACAGATGACATTCTCCCTGGAAAGTCAATTATATGGATAAAAAAGCTTCTTAGGAAAGATGCAGGGGTTTCAGATCCCCTTTTTAAAATCACCGTGTCTTCTACTTGCTGGGGACTGTTCTGGGACATCTGAGATTGTTTATTACTTGCTCTTATACAAACTCCTGTACATAGAGCTACACACGCAGGGCGCCTTGTGCTGCTGCATGGCTGTCAGGCCTTCTGGTTCCCATGCGACACTGAGCTCCCTGAGTCTGTACCTCGCTGATGCAATTGCTACTAGTGCAATAACGCCCCATTTCAGGAAGCATTTATGACAACAAGGTTCTTTTCCCCTCAAGTTTTGTTTATTTATCACAAGCTGCAGCTGTACGAGGTTAATCCTCTAGGCATAGGAGGGAAGTCAATGCTTACCAACTCCTGTAGGTAGTGATATGCTTGAAGAGCTCAGAATATTTTTACTCACCACAGAACTGCACAGTGACCACAGTAAAGAGTGAGAAGAGAGACTGCAAATTTTACTTGATACACAGCCCTCCAAGGCAGGGACTCTTTGGAAGCTCATTCAGGGCTGCTATTGCCTGCATTTTGCTGTCTTTCAAATAAAAAGCCTCAAAATCATAATCTTAATTAGAGAAGGACAATAATCAATGATGGCTTCTAGAAGGATTCCCTGGCAGGAATTAGGGGCTTGGGTGAAAAAAGTGATGGTCACTAGACCCTGCATGTGGGGGTACGTATATAAAATATTCAGCTGCACTTAGCCTTGAACCGGGAGCTATGTACAAAAATAGAGATGATGGAGAAACAAAACTAGCCAAGGATCTAGTGATTTCTAGTGACTTCTAGTCCTTCTGATTACTCATAACAAGATTGGTACATTTAAGGTCAGCGCTGCAAGGTTGGTCGTAGCACTGGAAGTCTGGAAACTCTTAGGAGCAAAGAAACGGAGGATGCCCACCTTGACTCGTTTTAGGTTAACAGACAGAGGAAGCTTTCTGTGAAAAGACTTCTATGACCTAATTTTTCTTGCCTTGGACAAAGGGTACATGAACAATTCCATGTACTGGAAGATTTAAATTCAATGTATGATTTATATGGGAGTTTGGGCAGTTCAGGGCCTTTTCTCAAAGGCATAGTAAATTTACCAGAGTTGCTTCTGTGTAAAGTATGGTGAAGAACTCTCAAGTCATTGCAGGCTGATGGGGCCAGAAGATTTTTAAGTCATGGGGAGCAAGGCTGGGAATTGATAAATCAGCTGAATATCATCATCCTTAGTTTCAGCCACAGGAACATATGAACACTAATTATTTGGACATGCAGGTAGGTGATTGCAATTATCTCCTTACAGTAACGTTTTAAGGGAACACATCTGTTAAAGGAGATGGAAAATGGAGGTAAGGGTGTCAGTAAATGTGGTAAGGAGTTGATAGACCCTGACATCTCATCCCCACTGAATGCAAACTGTTCAGGAAGGAGCCTGCATTCCACTTGCTGGTAGTTCTCAGATTAAGTAACAGGTAGGCCACCTCTTTGGCACCATAATTTACCCCTTGAATGGCAAGGAAAGTAATTCTGTCTTCTTTCTGATTGTCTTTCAATGGAAAAAGAAACATACTTTGTAGACTGTATAGTTCATGTGGAGTCTACCTAAATAGCAGGAGGGGCAGAAGTCCTTGTCTATGGGCAGGTTTGCTCCAGTAGCACTCTTGCTGGACTTCCAGAACTTCTCCTGAGCAAAAGAGACTCAAGTGCCCTCATTTGGCCATTTTAAGGTGTGCAGATGTCCTTCAGCATCTACTGTCTTCTTCACAGAACCAGCAGACCCAGCCAATTTCAGCCTGAATGTTTTCCTTGACAATGGGGCCTCAGGGTGGGAGATATGTATGTGGGCGTACAGATGGCCAGGAAGATATATGAAAAATTCCTGGGGACTTGGAGACTTTTTTTTTTCAAAAGGTCATGTCTTTTCAAAGATCTGAATTATCTATTTTAAAGTGATCTGTGGGGAAAAAAAAAGAGAGACTGTTTACTTCTTAGTTTTATTATTAACTAGTGCTTTTCCTGAGGGAGGTAGATTTCCGTTGTAAAATTAATAGGCTTCCTTAGCACTTCAGCAATGAAAGGAGAACTATCCTCAGTACTTGCAGATTTTCATTCCAACCTAATAAGAGACTAAAACTAGATTCTCAGTGTATTTTGACACATAACTGTGTGCTCCAAGCAGCTTGCCAATCCTGTTCAGTTTAGAAGGACCATTTGAATGAATCAGGTTGTTTGCCAAGGCTGTAACCAAGGAACTGATTGAAAACAAGGAGGTGGTCCAAACACTGCTGAACTTTCTAGCAAGACTAATTTCAAAAAGTTTCTGGAATCAAGGGTATGACCTGGCAGCCTGTCTGCGTGTTCAGAGCAAACCCTTTCAGAGGTCTGAGGCACAGCTTTACTGCCAACTCTGTTTATCAACTTCAGAGCTATGATAGCTCCAAAACAAGGGACTGTACACAAATTTAAAATGCTGAAAGGTAAAATTTAAAAAAAAAAACCCAAACCATTTCCTCCCAGTCCTGTACTGCAGCTTCATGCGCATGCAGAGCATACAGTGCATCTGCACTGGCTTCAGCAGTATCCTCGGAGTATAAAGACCCCCAGTCCGAACTGTGCCAACGTTGCCTTGAGGATAGTCCAAGGAGATGCATTAGAAATAGAGTTGCACTGTTTTTCTGCTCCTGGTTTCTGGAGATCAGCCAGACCTTGGCATACTTGAAAGCAATTAGGGAAAACAAAACAAAACAAAAAGCGGGTCAATGTAACACTGCTGAGAGCCTGGCACAGGCCATTTATCGTCTGAATTAACCTTTTACACCATTTTCTGATAAAGTTGCTGTTGCCCTACTGAGACGGCATCATTTTTCTCTTCCCCATGAGGAGTATCTAGGGCCAAATGTTTGCTGAGGCCATGCCAAAAACAGAGAGGAGGGAAGACAGGAGTGTATTCCTGAAGGACAAGGTAAGGGTCAAGCTGGGGCATCCTGTCTATGCAAGACTTAAAGCTCAAGCTGCTCCAGTGAGGAATGAGTCTGGCCAGCCTTTGGGTACTGACTCAGTCTGTGCTTTGTTCTTTTCTGTCCATAGCAGCTAAAATCAACACGGCATAAGAAAGTCAATGAAGCAGGAGCTTAGCTAATTACTGAGTGTCTGCTGGCAAAGCTGCAACGGTTGGTCTAACCCTGCGCGCTCCGCAGAGGAGTTCTGCTGCTGTCATGTCTGAAGAGACACGAACTGCCAGGAGCGTTCCTCTCTTACATTAGCAAAGAGGAGGTTGTTGGTGCAGCTGTATCAAACTGGAGGAACAGGAGAGGGAGGTGGGGGAGAGTCTTCCATCTTGTCTCCAGACCCTGTTCTATTGGCAGGAGATCGGCTTCCAAAGCGAAAGTGGAAAGATGATAAGAATTATAACACACAGCATTCGCTGTTGAGATTTTTATGATAAAAATGCCACATTTTCTTACGGATGGAATGGGCACTTTAGGTCTCATATATGGTCTTTCAGTGACGTTATCCACTTACCGGCGGTACAATTTGAAGTCGGGACGCTGTGTTTTGAGAAGCTCCTGACCAGCCGGCACTCCAGGACAGCAGCATTTTTGACGTTTCACCACTGGATGGAGACAGCACCCTAAAGCTTGTGAGTAATCACTAATTGGTCTGCAATGAAACCCCTCACCATAGGGAGATTGAATACATTAGCAGACACCGCAGCCACAAACAGTGAAACACCAGCTAGATTTATGGCAGAAAATGTATAGAAGGAACATCCTCTAGATTTTTGCTTAACCTATTTTTACGGTGAGAAGAGATTTAGTTAAAAAAAAATAAAATAATTATGCTTCTCTCTACACAGAGAGAAATCTGTGGTGACACAGACCAGCAAGAAACAAGGGAAGATAAAGTGAAGCTTTCTAGGGTCCTCTTTATCGTTTTCCGGGTCACAGCGTATTTTTCCCGAGAAGAGGGTCCCTCGGCTTTCTGGGTCTGGCCTTGATGGCTTGGTGGTCCTTGAAGCAGGTGAGGCTGCTACAGCAATGGCTGCTGTCGCATGTGTCTACAGATGCTTTCTTTGCTCAAGGACGGAGAGGAGGAGGTCACTGGTGGCAAGCAGCAGCAGAAGCAATCCCCCCCAGCCTGCAGGTGGGCAGGAAGGTCATCAGAGATCATTTCAGTTCAGGGGTCAGCGTACAGATGGGGGAGACCCTGCCCTGCCAGGGTTCTTTTCTCTCCTCACATGTTCTAAGGCATTTTTGTACATTTTATTCCCTCCTTGCGTGTGTGTGTATGTGTATGTGCACGAGAGGGAGGGAAGGAGGAAAGACCTGCAGTGGTTTTTAGCCCAATCCCTTATATAATCAAGCTGTGTTTCTCCTTTGCCAGGGAACTTCAGAAGTTTTGAATTTGTTGGATGAATTAAAGATGAATTAAATGAATTCAAAGACAGTTATGTTCTAAATTTTGTGGAAATAGGCAGCCAGATAGATTGGAGACTTCTGAAGTTCCCTGGCTAAAGGAAAGGCTGAAGTGTGAGCTGGTATATTAGAGAGTCCACGCTAGAGAGCTTTTATAAGTGCCCCTTCCCTGGGAGAAGCTTTAATCAGAGTTTGCGATCGACCACGAGATAAAAAACCATAGGCAACCAGACTTCATCAGTTCAATAAGCACTAGAACTTTCTCTTAAAAGCAGAAACAGAAAAGTTGACCTATACTATTACTATCATCCGCCTCCAGGTCACAGAGGCTGCACAGAGTTTAAAAGCTGAGAATTTTCACAAATAAAAGCGGCAACAAAGAAAATAATATCCACAGAGGCTGATTGTTCAAGTAGCTGCTTGTTACGTTCAGGAGATGTATTTTCAGACGGCTCTGACACTGCATAGTGGTTCATGGAGCTCTTTGGGGGAAGGGGAGAGGAACATGGGGGAAGGAGGTAGAATGTATAAACATGTCACAGCTGCTGATGTATGCCTGTCACTTTTGGTCTCCAAATACATTATCTGTTGGATCAATTATATGCTGATTTACATGAAAATGTGTTCATTTTCTCTGAGATCAAGGCTTTGAATGTAATTCCTTTGCCTGCAGCCAGGTTTGATATTGAACTTTAAGGCTAGATCCTTAAAGGTTTTTAGGTGTCCTACTCCTGGGTGAAATTCTTTGCCTAACTTCACCATCCAGGATCCCCAAGGAGAAGTCTGGTGCTGAGACAAGAAAGCAAGTCAGCTGGATGAGCAGAGTCCTAAAGCACTACAGAGAAAGGCACAGACAGTGTTTAGGCATGAGGGAGATCTGACCTTCTTCAGGTAGGATTTGTTTGCAGTGACAGACAGATGTTTGTGAGCATCTGCCTTGCTATTTACTTATTCGACTTCTCAGCTATTGGATATGTACCCAGCTCATCTGTTATTCATCTGGTATGGCACTGCTTGCAGTAAGAGGTGAATACAGAAAGTCTCCCAAACTGGCTTTCCCTCAGCATGTTGTGAGGACTTTCTGACTTGCAGAAGGCTCAGATTAAAGGGAACCAAACTCAGTTTTCCTGCCCAACACACTTTTCGCTGTTTTCCCTCATGTGGGAGCTCGTCAGGGAGGGGATAAAATTACTTATATATATTTATATATATAATTTTTTAAGAATTTTATTATTATTTTGTCAGTGCAAAATTACGGACCGTGGCTTTGGTCAGGGGTAATAGACTTTCTTTCAGAGGAAGAAGCCCTCTGAAAAAGAAAACTGTCAAAAGCTAAACTCTGCTCTAGGTGTTTGATATGGGAGTAGGAAGGTTTACTGGATAGAATTAAGAGAGAGAGCTTATACATGAGAAATGGAAGGAGAGGCAGGCCATGAGTACATGCTTATGGTGGTGATGAACATAGATGTGCTGTAGATGCATCAGAAAAATTATGTGCATGATTGGTAGAGGTAATACCAAAGCCAGAGCAGTGAAAAGCAGAAGTGGTTCAGCCCTTGGTGATGGTGACACATGACCTGCAAAGAAACATACTAGTTTGCAGGTGATTATCTGTGATGATTAGTGTGGATTTGAATATTCAGCGTGTCTTATTTTCCTAATCCCTCTTTCCTGCTCCTCCCATATTGCTTCTGTGGTTGTTTCTGGGTATGCATGAATATACCAATTTACCAGTGCCCTTTTCCACTCTGCTTCCTGCAGCAACTTGCAGCTCCTCAGGCACCGTGTAGGGTGCCAAAGAGAGGCCAAACACACTGTCTTTGCTATCTGGGTTTTCAGGTCACTCTGGACAGAACAGCATCATGGCACCCCTCTGAGTTTGCGCTCCATTATTGCTCCTAAGTGCCAAAGGCAAAGCTGAATATCCTTGCAGATCTCCACTGTTGGATGTCCCTTCATGCCAGGCATGCATCACAAACCTTCACTCTGACTACTGGCTTTGCAGCTGGCTACCCATAACCAGGTAATACTCTGGGCTAACCAATCTGTGTAGAGGAGGGCACGTCCTTATATGCAGGTGTGGTTTCTTTGCTGAGCTATCCCTGTACTGTAGCACTGGTGTGTCACATATAGGCTTATGAAAGTTTCCATCCTCATAAGGAAGATCAGAGGCCACATCTTTGTGGCTGCTTGAGATTCATTGCTCTTTCTTTTGGTGTAGAAGTGCTAGCAAATGTTTGAGGAGAAGGAGAAATTTGTCACTTACACCGTAAACTTCTAACCCATGATGTGGGATTTCAAATCAATCGTATGTGGTTCCTTCTCAGCTTCTGCTTCCTTTGGCCTGACCCAGAGCCATCAATCATAAAAAGCTTCCTACTCTCACCAAATGACTACTCTACATGATTAGTCACTTGGGCAACAGCCATAAGGAGATCTGCCAGATCCATGGTTGTCCCATACCTTCCAGTCTCAGCCAGGCAGCATGCCAGGCTGATTAAGAGACTTGCAAACAGGAAAATATCTGATGTTAGTGATAGGGGGTAAAAAAAACCCAACAGAAAAAGCAACAACAAAATTTTCACATGGGAAGATAGCCACAGGTTTTCCTAGAGCCCAGGGAGCATTCACACGTATGGACAGCTAGAATACCTTGAGTTTGCAGCCAATAATGTAGCATCTGAACGTCTGCCACAGCAGTCATAGCAGTTATTCCCAATCGCCTTCTCTGTTCATATCCTCTGCTGGACCTAGCTACTTAGGCACAGTTTTCCTATCAACAGTGGACAGGGAGAGGAGACACAATAATATCTAATAACTTACTGCTTAAAGCATTCCTAAGCAATAGGTAGGTCTTACTGGTGACATCCAGGGACTTTACTTATGGGCCCTCCTGCCTTGCCTTGCCCTGGGTCTTTAGGTAATTTGTTTAGCAATGTTACCACTTGAACAGTTTGCTGTATGATGAATGATAAAAACATAGTNCCTAAAGCACTACAGAGAAAGGCACAGACAGTGTTTAGGCATGAGGGAGATCTGACCTTCTTCAGGTAGGATTTGTTTGCAGTGACAGACAGATGTTTGTGAGCATCTGCCTTGCTATTTACTTATTCGACTTCTCAGCTATTGGATATGTACCCAGCTCATCTGTTATTCATCTGGTATGGCACTGCTTGCAGTAAGAGGTGAATACAGAAAGTCTCCCAAACTGGCTTTCCCTCAGCATGTTGTGAGGACTTTCTGACTTGCAGAAGGCTCAGATTAAAGGGAACCAAACTCAGTTTTCCTGCCCAACACACTTTTCGCTGTTTTCCCTCATGTGGGAGCTCGTCAGGGAGGGGATAAAATTACTTATATATATTTATATATATAATTTTTTAAGAATTTTATTATTATTTTGTCAGTGCAAAATTACGGACCGTGGCTTTGGTCAGGGGTAATAGACTTTCTTTCAGAGGAAGAAGCCCTCTGAAAAAGAAAACTGTCAAAAGCTAAACTCTGCTCTAGGTGTTTGATATGGGAGTAGGAAGGTTTACTGGATAGAATTAAGAGAGAGAGCTTATACATGAGAAATGGAAGGAGAGGCAGGCCATGAGTACATGCTTATGGTGGTGATGAACATAGATGTGCTGTAGATGCATCAGAAAAATTATGTGCATGATTGGTAGAGGTAATACCAAAGCCAGAGCAGTGAAAAGCAGAAGTGGTTCAGCCCTTGGTGATGGTGACACATGACCTGCAAAGAAACATACTAGTTTGCAGGTGATTATCTGTGATGATTAGTGTGGATTTGAATATTCAGCGTGTCTTATTTTCCTAATCCCTCTTTCCTGCTCCTCCCATATTGCTTCTGTGGTTGTTTCTGGGTATGCATGAATATACCAATTTACCAGTGCCCTTTTCCACTCTGCTTCCTGCAGCAACTTGCAGCTCCTCAGGCACCGTGTAGGGTGCCAAAGAGAGGCCAAACACACTGTCTTTGCTATCTGGGTTTTCAGGTCACTCTGGACAGAACAGCATCATGGCACCCCTCTGAGTTTGCGCTCCATTATTGCTCCTAAGTGCCAAAGGCAAAGCTGAATATCCTTGCAGATCTCCACTGTTGGATGTCCCTTCATGCCAGGCATGCATCACAAACCTTCACTCTGACTACTGGCTTTGCAGCTGGCTACCCATAACCAGGTAATACTCTGGGCTAACCAATCTGTGTAGAGGAGGGCACGTCCTTATATGCAGGTGTGGTTTCTTTGCTGAGCTATCCCTGTACTGTAGCACTGGTGTGTCACATATAGGCTTATGAAAGTTTCCATCCTCATAAGGAAGATCAGAGGCCACATCTTTGTGGCTGCTTGAGATTCATTGCTCTTTCTTTTGGTGTAGAAGTGCTAGCAAATGTTTGAGGAGAAGGAGAAATTTGTCACTTACACCGTAAACTTCTAACCCATGATGTGGGATTTCAAATCAATCGTATGTGGTTCCTTCTCAGCTTCTGCTTCCTTTGGCCTGACCCAGAGCCATCAATCATAAAAAGCTTCCTACTCTCACCAAATGACTACTCTACATGATTAGTCACTTGGGCAACAGCCATAAGGAGATCTGCCAGATCCATGGTTGTCCCATACCTTCCAGTCTCAGCCAGGCAGCATGCCAGGCTGATTAAGAGACTTGCAAACAGGAAAATATCTGATGTTAGTGATAGGGGGTAAAAAAAACCCAACAGAAAAAGCAACAACAAAATTTTCACATGGGAAGATAGCCACAGGTTTTCCTAGAGCCCAGGGAGCATTCACACGTATGGACAGCTAGAATACCTTGAGTTTGCAGCCAATAATGTAGCATCTGAACGTCTGCCACAGCAGTCATAGCAGTTATTCCCAATCGCCTTCTCTGTTCATATCCTCTGCTGGACCTAGCTACTTAGGCACAGTTTTCCTATCAACAGTGGACAGGGAGAGGAGACACAATAATATCTAATAACTTACTGCTTAAAGCATTCCTAAGCAATAGGTAGGTCTTACTGGTGACATCCAGGGACTTTACTTATGGGCCCTCCTGCCTTGCCTTGCCCTGGGTCTTTAGGTAATTTGTTTAGCAATGTTACCACTTGAACAGTTTGCTGTATGATGAATGATAAAAACATAGTCCTCACTGTGCCTAGTGGCTTGTGTGACATGGTGACAGCAGGTCAGGGTTCCTGAGAACCTCCATTATGTAGCAATAGTGAATCTGGATGCCTAAAGAGTAACGAACCTATGCAAATATCCCTGGAAATCCAATTTTACTACACAAGGAGTGAATATGTGGTTTTGTTTCAATTTGAATCAGGAATATACAGTTTTGCTGCACTTGTCAAGCTTTGTCTTCTGTCAGGGTTTTAGAGCCATCTCAAAGCTTAGGTAAATATTTTTGGCTTGACCATGAACTTCCAAAGGGAGACAGCCATTTTTTCTTGAATTATCCTTAGATGCTGGAGAATCTCAAACTACCAAAGTATTCTTCCTGTATACCTATGTGGGTGTGTGTGTATATATATCCTATATACCTATACTCCTATATATATTTCCTATATAGTTTTGCAAGAAAATATAAATCAGGTTCTTTGCAATTTTGCATAAAAAGATGGTATCAAATTATGAACACAGCCCCATTCTGGAAAATTTTTGTAAAGGAGCAAGTTGCAGGGTTGAAGCAGCAGGTGGGATTATATTTTTTTCCTTAGGGGGGTCATTTGCCACCCTTAAAAAAAAGGATTTAAAATCAAACCGGATAAAAATCTTAAACTGTACCTAGAGAACAGAAGATATAAAAAAGAATCATAAAGATTATTGTAATGTGTTTCAGTCTGTCTCACAGCAAATTCCCATGCTTTTCCAGGAACCTATTAAATTATTTAACTTGTTAAATATGCTTCTACTTGCATATAAATGCTAATCACATAGGGGGTTTCCTCTGCTGTGGAACTCTGGGAAGTACAGATGTAGGCACCTTGTCTCGCGTGATGCAGGATTTCCACTGATGCCCTATTCCTTTGCTCTGTGTTGTTGCGTTTGCCATTGCCTCCCGCTGTGAGGTGGGAGATGTAAGTAAAGCAGCAGCCTGTGTGCAGGTCCGATGCGTGGGAGCAGACCCATCTGCAAAGGGGCTGCAAAGCAGCGTCTGACCCTTTGATAGCACTTATCTATCAATATATTTCTGTTCAGTGAAGCTGGCTGGTGAATAGTATACCGAGGGAAGAGGTGGGAGGAGTGGAGTGTGTTCAGCACACACGCACAGCTCTGGGGCTACCAGGAGAGAGATCAGACTGAGTATGACCTTGGCTGCCTGAAAAGCTCTCTTTGTGTAGGCTTTCTGCTAACAAGATGTAACGGCAGCTGCTCCCGGAGTAAATGGCAAAGAGTACTTTAAGAATGCAATGCTTTGGAATGCTGTTTTCTGATTAGTGCCGTCAAAACCCGGAGAGATTTGTAGCAGTATTATCGTTTCCACTTGTCACCCAAAATTATGGTGGTATCATGGCGAAGGAGGGAAGGTTCCTGCTGCACTAGCAACTCCCATTTCTGCTGCAGGAAGAGGAATTAAACCACCGAGCTCACCAGCCGTTCTGCCTCTGCCCAGGCATGTTGGTGTTCAGAGTCCCACGCTGATTAGATGATCTTTTCGGAGATGGTGACACCCTCTCCTTTCCTGACAGAGCCCACTCACCGTGAAGCCCACTCAGAAATGAGTCACTGGTTAAAGACTATTTCTAAGTAATCCTCAACTGCCATATGCAGAGCAGAGCACTGTATTCTGCTAATGTTACAATTAGCCAATGCCAGGTAGATCATCTGTGGGGAGCCACATACCCAGGACACAAATACGGGGGAAACTTCCTGAGGTTCCAAAGTGACACAGAAGTAGGACAGAGGGTAGTGCTGTGGGGGATGCTGCTGCTTCTTATCTCACCCTGCTCTCTTTGGCACTGTATTTTCCATACATTGTCTTGTGAAATGAATTCCTAAATAATGACAATAATACAGCCTCTAATTCAGTGATTTTTCCTTACGAGCAGGAATTAAGATTCCCAACTGCAGGTGTTAGTGCTGATTTTGGAAAATGTAAGTACCTTGTTGAGGATTGCAATATAAATGGTACCAATAAATTCCCAAGGTCTCTCTGATTCAAATGTAAAAGGCAAATAAATAAAATTTGCAAAACACTAGTTTTCCTATTGTCAGTATTGAGGTCCCATTGTATAATTCACACTGTAAAGATAGCATGTGCTTGTACATGTGAGTGTCTGAACTGTGTGCACATATGTGTCTATATATATCTATATGTGAGTGTGTATACGCATTATGTCATGTATATATAGCAGCTTCCTCTCCAGGGCTATTATACTTTAATGGGTCACAGACACAGAGAATGTAATAATTAGGCATGGAAAAAACAATTAGAGAGAGAGTTCATTCCCTTTGCAACAGGAGGTTATAAACTTTAGTAACGAGCATGTGTGCTGTTAAGTTGATGCTGTTAAGTTAGAACATAGTGCTATGGTTTCCCATGTGAAGATGCTGACAGAATAATTTGGTTTTATCATTCCTGTTCAGGATCTAATAATGCTGGTGGAAGAGCTGTTTGGAAAAGAATTCACAGTTCAGCACACCTTACTTATTTTCTTTATACTAATTATGTCTATTTTATTTTTGCCTTCTCTTATTTCCTTTCATCTATTTTTTTCTATTACTTACTAAGAGTAGAGGAGGAAGATCCCCCTTTTTAAACCTCTGTAGAGGGGCTATTACTAGGAGCTGACAGAGTTTTTATGTGAAGGTTAACTGAGATATTTTCAACAATTTGTGTAGTACAAGGGACAACACCAGAGTAGCATTGGCTTTAGAGTAAGTCTGACTCAAGAGACAGCTGAGGTCACTCAGTTACACACCCTGCCCTGAAAAGGACAAGTGAGACCTCAAGGGAGTAATTGCTACCCCCACCTGTAAGCCATACATGGGGTTTACCTTGTCACAGTTCTCCAGGGTGTGTATTTGCCACACAAAAATTTTGGTATGTGAGAACAGCCTGGCTGGGGTCAAGATGCACTCCTGCTCTCAGATGGAAAGTGAGGATCTATGGTGGGCTGTGCCCTATGCCTCCCAGGGAGTGAGATCCCAGGTGCTCAACTCAAGAGAGAAGGCTAAAAGCAGAAGAAAGAGCCCCTTGCCCTCTTTGCCACTGCCTTTTGTCCTGTTACCAAGCTCCAGTGTGAAAGGCCTGGGGTCCATCTTCTTTCCTACCCCCATCAGCTATTTATACACCTGGGTAGGATTTCTCTGAGACTTCTCCAGGCTGAACAGTCCCAGCTCTGTCATGCTGCCATGTATGCCAGGTGCTCTAAGCCTTTTGTCACCTTTTTGGCCCCTTGCTGGACTCGATCCAGTATGATGATGTCTCTCTTCAACTGAGCCCAGAGCTGGATCCCGTACTTGAAATATGTCTCACCAGTGCTGAGCAGAGGGGAAAAATCACTTCTCCCAGTATGATTGGCAATGCTTCTCCTAATGCAGCACCAGATGCGGTTGGATGCCTTTACAAGGGTACAGTGCTGGCTGATGTTCATCTTTGTGTCCACCTGGACTCACAGGTCCTTTTCTGCAGAGCTGCTTTCCAGCTGGTTGGCCCCCAGTCTGTACTGATTCCAGAGTTGTACCTGCCCAGGTACAGGACTTTGCACTTCCCTTTGTTGAACATCACAAGATTCCTCTTTGGCCACTTCAAAGGGAAATGCTCAACCTTCACCGTACTTTCAAATGGTAAAAAATCAGGGAAAAAGAACCCAAACACCTGCAATTTTGTTGATTCTGCCAAAAAGGATTAAAATAAATAAGGAGAGGTAACCCGTCTTTTTAGCCATAATAGGATTTACCACATGTACTTTCCTTCCTAGTGTTAGACTTTGTTGAGGTAAATCCCATTATACTAAATGACTGTACAGATTAGAGAGCCTTCTAAAAGGGACTGAGCAGTATTAAATAGCACAATTTGAATACCTATGTGTATACTGAATTGGCAAATTGAATAAATAATAAGCACTCTTCAAAAGGATTTTCCTGATCAGCACTGACCCTGGTGTCTCTTGTTAAAAAAATGTCTTTTTTTTTTTTTTTTTAAGGGTAAGAGAAGTGGATAAAAGGTTATTGCCTGCATTATTTCAGGACCTGGAAAAGAAGTCTGAAAAAATAATCCCTGTGGAGAATCAAGTAAGAAGATTATTTTGCAGTAAAAAATCTGGATTGTTATAATTTGCACTATGTCTTAAGAAAAAGAAGTAGAAAAGCAGGATAAAGTTGTTAGTTTGAATCACAGGAGACCTCTTATAAGATGTGGTTGGAATCAGCGTAGAGGACACATGAGTAAAAGGAGCTTGACTATGTATTTTAATGTAATAAACATTGGCAGAGCAGCCTATGTGATACATTACTGCTGACTTGCACTTCTCTTAGTAACACCCCTCCAACCTCAGTGGCTTCAATAACACTTTGGATACTACATCAGAAACATCAAAACCTTCATCTTGCTGTTTAACTTTTTCAATTTGACATAACCCTCATTTTGTTACATGTCCTGAGGTCATGAATCTTTTTTACAGTGTACTGATACAACCCCACTGAAGAGAACTGATAGCAGAATTTGGCCCAGGGTATTTTTGATGTTTACACTCATTTTCTGTGTTTCATTTGTAACTACTACTTATAGAATTTTCCTTGGTATAAAGCTGCTTTATTTCAAGTGAAAATCTTATAGCTGAAATCTAAAGGGAAAACGTGCAGAGAGGATGCCTTTGTCAGGAATCATTGCTTGTCAAAAATTAAACCAAAAGAAGTGAAATGGAATTACAAGAGTGTCCTGCAAAATCATCTTTTATTCAGTCACTAGAGGACACTAAAGAGATTGCTGGCTAAATAACACATTATGTCTTAAAATGCTTATGTCTGGCTGCCTGGAAATCGAATACAGGGAAGACAATAGCGGCCTAGGAAGGGAGTGGGAACTGGGGTAAATGGATTTAGCGCTGTGGAAGCCAGTAAGAAAGAGAACAAACCGAGCACCAGCCCTTCCAGCCTCTCAACAGCGTGGCTTTGTCTTCAGGAAACTGAATTTAACACTTTGAGTGACTACGGTACTAAAGTAGACGTGCAGCTACTCATTTCGCATAAGCAAAATTCTCAGGTATTTCTATGTAAGCCTGTGTTCTGTGGTTTGCTCTGAAGAGCCTATTGGGCTGACATATCTTTAAAATGCATCATAACTGCCACCTTCCCTTTAAATTTTTTTTTTTTTTTTAATCAATTTGCAGTGTAGTTTTCTCATCCAGGGACATTCAGAGGGCTGGAACAGAGCGATGAGTGTGTGGTGTACAAGTTGGTATCCAGGAAAGGGCAATGCAAAAATGTCATAAAAATAGAGAAGTAGTGAAAAACTGAACAGAAGGCTTTATTGATGCATGTGCTCGATACTGTCTCTAGGAAGAGCAGGCATAGAAATCTCTGTACATAATTAAAATTATTACTTAATTGGCATGGAAAAGGCTTTAGGGAATAGCTCATGTGTCTGTAATATTGATATGGGGGTATGGCTGGCTCAAGCAGTTTGTACTGATAAAAGGAGGAAAATGTATTGCTTTATGGTTAAGAGTACATAGAGAAAGAGGAGGCAGAGACATAAACAAACATCAGTGAAACTCTCTGCTAACAATAAAAGGGAAGAATGAGACAACAGTCCTTACATGGGTCAACTGTGATGACCATTTTAAAGAAGTAAAGCAGCTGGTCCTATTCTACAGTGAAGATTTCTCCAAAAAGTAAAAGTTGCATGTGCCTGGGTGAAGGAGTCCACTGGATATGCAGGTTGTTTCTACTCTTCCTGGCAAGAGGGGCTTCCAGACCAGATGGGAACCCAAAATTGTCTTGAAGCAGGCAGGTTTGAGTTGTTAGAGCACATACTCATAGGAACTCCTTCTTTGCAGACACAGGAACTTCTCGCATTGCACATGTTCCTGTGATGGTATCAAGTGATGGATGTGATCAGAGAGGCTATCCTGAGCATGAGTAACACCTCCAAACAACAGCTAAAACATGCCTTCCTGGTGTGTACTGACACCAAAGGCTGTGGGAGCACCAGGAACTGACCTGTAGTTGTAATGCAACCATAGAAAAAGCTCTTGCAATGCACTGAAAGCCATTTCTTGACGCTTAAAAGAAAGCAATTAAAATTAGTTATTCTTAATTATAAATAACGGGGAAAATAAATGGGAATTTAAAGATAAAAGGCACAATTCTGTTGAAAGGAAGGAGAAAGGACAAAAGAATAAAGACACTGGACAGGCTTTAAAAAGCCAGGTCATAACCTTTCAGTGGGAGGAAGGTCAAGAAAAAAGATTTCAGGAGAGTTAACAGCTTCAGAAAATAAATTTGTACAACATTTGTGCAAAGGAAGGATAAGGAAACAACTTCCTAAATAATGTGCACTTGCTGGACCTGAAAAAAATGTAGAGCTGACAGTTTGATATTGAGAATGAGAAGACCTTGTACGCACAGCACTGGAAGTGCAAGAAGTAAGACAGAACTCTCAGCAGTATAAAATATGACAAGAAAACATTTTATGAATATACTAATAATAAGGGGAAGACCAAGAAGAAATTAGAAAGAAAAAAAAAAGAGTTAATTTTGGTTTATACTAAAAAGAAAGAATTTGATATACAGCCTGCTTTGGCCATTGCATTGAGTGTGCCTTGACCAGATGGTTGATACCATTAACACAAGTGACAGGAAGCCCAGAATGGCAGACTGGTGAAATAATGTATTTGAATGCTTGGCTAAGTTAGTGTCTTCACAGCGAGTGGACTTGAAACTTCTTTGAGAGAACTTCAAGAACAAACAGAAACACTGTCAGAGCCATTAATTATTATTCTGTAAACTTATTCAGAAAGGATGACATTCCAGAAAGGGCAAACATATTACCTGTCTTTAAACATAGTAAAAAAGAAAAATGAAATTACAGACCAGTCAGCTCAACTTTAATGCCTAGAATGGTTACAGAAGAAGTAATCAGAAATCTTGGAAAATAGCTGTGACAAATAAGAGCCAGGGTAGACTTGGGAAAAAATTAATGTCACATCAACTAAATCTCTTTCTATGAAGAATAGTAGGCTTTTTGGATAAAAAACTCAGCTGATTTAATAAGCTGGTTCACTCTCTGTCATACCCTGTTCTAAAAACCTTAGGCAGGACTTGTCTTGCTGAAATTACCATGATGTGAAAAAAAATGTGACTGGGGAACTCTGCTCCCAAAATAACTCCAGAAGTTCCTGATTAAAGTTGAACATATTTCAATTTATGTTCTTAATAGATATTACAGATATTACACTTCTCAAATCAGTGAAATTATAGAAGAGTGTGTCTATTTCACATACAAATGGTAAACTGGAAGCAGCTGGAAGAAGGGTGTTTAGAATTCAAAATAACTAGCAAATTGGATATATGGCCTGAAATATAACAAAGGTGTGACTTGAAGTGGGTAAAATCAGTGAGTGTGGGGTTGAGCAATAGGAACATGTGGTCCTTGATAGAAGAGTTGAGAAAGCTGAGAAGAGAGGGTGCCATGGTAACACTCTTGGAATATGGCAAGGAGGCTACAAAGAAAACAGGGACTAACGGTATAGAGAAGAGAGATGGTGGTTTTTAAAGATAGGAGAGGGGTTTATGGCTGTACACCAGGAAAACAAAATCTCTAATTATCCTTGTTAAGCAGTGGACCTGTGTACTAAAAATATTTGACACCACAACCTTCCGATGCAAACATGAGTTAAGAACACTGGGTATTCTTAATCTTGCCTAGACAACCTCTGGAGATCATTTTCACATCTATTTTTCATTAGACAGCAATCTTCACTTATTACCCTAACATTAGCTAAGTCACCTCCTCTGATTTTACTAGTAGAAAATGAACAAGAGTGAAATAAAATATGGCATGTATTTTAAATACCTATAAACTCACTTAAATAACTTTTAATGTATTGATAGTCACTTTACCTAAAAAACCAAATGCTGTCGATTATACTGGAAGGGGAACAGCATTTTTGGTGGTGTAGAACTCCTGTAGTAGAGTGTAATGTACAAGCATGAAGCCTCTCAAGATGGGGCAGCATGTTTGTTCCTCTGTGATCTAAAGCCAGTGGGTGGAGAAATGTGTAGTTTGGTGTGGAAAAGGCAGCTGCTCTGTTCAGCAGGTGAGAGCATGGGGGAAGAGTGTGCGTGTGGGCAGAAGGCAGGGGGACAGCGGAGGGGCTGCGCATTGCCTCTCAGGACGTGATGGGTGTCAAACATGCTAAGTAGCAGTAAAAATGACCAGGTACTGTTTCTGCTCAGTTTGACTGACACTCTGTTCCTCCTGAATATGCTGAACTCCAAGCAGCATTCACTTGTTCCAGGTAGAGCAGATAACAGAATTTGCTGTAAATCATTTTATAGTAGCAAGAGGAACTAAAACCAGCAAGGTTTTCTCAATGTAAAGTATAAGAGCACTTCTCAAGATAAAAAAAAAAAAAAGAAATATACAAATGCTTCATTTTCATTTACCAAGGCGCTAGTTTACCCATGCCTTAGCTATCATTTTAAGCATCATAGCATTGCTGATAATAGATATCCTTGCTGCGCTTTGGTGGCTGCAACCAGAATATGGAAAATGGTGGTGTTTAACTACTCCTTCTATTTCCACTAGTATCATAATACTGTAACTTTTCTTAAGTAATGCCTGAACTAAAATCTTGTCCCTGCCTTTGTTCTTTATGGGTATTTTTGTAGTGGTATATTAAAGTGAGCAAATAGTTTCAGAAAAAAGATATGCTTATCACTTCTAGTGACTAGGGTAAAGGAGACAAAATGAGGCTGAGTTGAGTTGAGATAAAACACAGGGGTGGCAGTCATGTCTCACTAAACAAGAGAGAATGATTTAGTTACTCTGTTCCTTTGGCTCTTTTCATTCTTGTTATTGAAATACACTTTACCATCTTTAACTGTCATTGCAAATAGTAGCATCTGTGATCAGCCTCTGCGAATAACATCTTTTAAACATCTTTGCTTGAATCTCTGCATCAGAACACCTGAACATCTTGTGCAGATGATGAAATAAAACTAACCAAAATCCATTTCATTTCCTGCTGCCCTGTCCAACCCAACAGCTTTGTCAGAGACACAGCTTCTCAAAATACAGCACAGCTGAATGTATTTCAGACTGCCATCATCTGTCATGCTTCTCCTATATTCTGTGTCTTTATTTAATTTCAAAGAAAGGCCTTTGATCTCACAGGGTGTGGGGGTTGTTGGGTTGGAGGTGTTGTTTTTTTTTTGGTGCAAAATTAAAAACAAGGACAAATAAGTGTTTTACAGATTCTGCCTGAAAAGAAACATTTTGCTTGTCTCTGTGGTCTGGTTTAGTCAGCTGCATTAGGAAGTGTTTGTTGAGGGGGGTTAAACGTCCTAAGTGGCCAGCAGGCAGAAGATAAAATTAAAACTCTGCTTGAGGTCTCTTACTATCATGTCAAGGATGAAATGAAGTGCCTATTAAGCTCAAGAGAGTGTCAGAAGATTGAGTCTAGCAGGCTCTGAGGCTGCTGGGTACGCATCGTCCTCCCTGTGCATAGGAAGGAAAGAGAGTGGTGCTGCACTAGCTGTGCGAGCCTGCACCCCCCAAAACGCCGCTAAAGAGAAGCCTCCAGCTGCCAGCGGGGCTGCAGCCACCATCCACAGACTTGTTTCTGTCAGCCCTGACTGCAGAGTCATGGCTGATATTGTGTTAGTTAACATATCCCCTCAAGTCTTGCTCTCCCACAGCTCATTAGGCACTCGCCAGCTTTTTATATTGACTGAGATTCACGCTGCCAATGCATCCGGGGTTTGAAAAATGCTCTGGGTTGTTTTTTTTTTGGGGGGGGGGGTTGGGGTTGTTTTTTTTTAGCAGGTCAGCTGTAAAAAGTATTTATGCCATTTTTTGCATAAATGGTATGGCCATTTATACTGTACCGCCTTGTGCATATATCTCAAAATTATACTCCTACGCAACTGGCAAGCTATTCCTCTAGAGTGTGATACAGATTCATAAAATGGCCAAGATCAGAAACAGAACTGCTTGGAGCATTCAATCCAAAGAATCTTTGTTAGAAATAAAAAGATAAAAAGAAAACTCTCTGCATTTCTTGCTTTGAAAGTATTTGCCAGGACAGCTGCAAAGCACTTTTGTGAGAAGCTGGCATCTTACAATGCAAGTAGCCACACTCTCACCATTTTTTTGAAGGAAAATATTTAGTAAAAAGTCCAATTTTCCTTTAAAATAGCCAGGATAGAAAATTTTCCACTAGTGCAACAGAGAAGAAAAAATCAGTACCGGATTCCTTGACAGATTGCTTCAAGATAACAGCCTACTCTCAAGTCAGTATAAGGTGAAATAATTACAAGTATCCAGCATGGTAAGGAATTAAATCCCTGCAGAGCTCATTTGCATCTGTACATTATGGCCTCGGAAAATATTTTTGATAGCAAATGCCCTGTCTTTCTCTCTTGTCAAAGAAACAGTCCATGAACCCTCCTTTGATCGTGAAATTGCTTTTAAATGGTACAAGTCTACAGGTCCTCGTTATGTTGCTTTCTAATTGCTATGGTGGAGGCCAATTTCTTTTCTCATTTTAACATGAAATCAGACAAACATTTGGCATGGTTCAGATCTGAAAGAAAAGCAGACCTGAAAATGAAGCACAAGTTGAGAACACCTGTCTGCAGCTCAGTTAGTTTGTGCAGTAGGTAGACCATCTTGGAAAGGAAGGATAGAAGATGAAAGGTGCCAAGATGTTTATATCTTTGAAAGAGAGAAAGTCAGTTGTCAGGCTGTTAACTGCATTAACAGGGGGAGGGATCATGTTATGTGCAGTACAGCTGCTAGCTCTGCTGAGTCTCTGTTTTTTTGGAGCCAGTGGAGTTAGGAATTTTAGCTCCCGTGTTCATTTTTGGGAATTATTTTGTGGGCTTTCCCCAAGCTGCTGTGCTGAGGATTAGAGATAGAAAGATTGTTCAGTGAGAAATGTTCATCCACTGGCAACTGCCTAATCCTTTATAGATTGCCCTGGGTGAGTTCATTCTCCCGTGAAGTGTTTGCTTAGTTTCACTGACATAATTACCCTGAGCACATCTGATGCGCCGGCTAAGGAGTGCAACATGGATGTGCAAGAGCAAGTCTGGCAGGATGTTTAGAGAGGTACTTTAGGTTTGCTCGTGCAGATCAGAATCAAGGCATATGGCAGCCACACATCCACTGGTTGTGCAGTCTCTGCCAGCTGATGGGCATGATCTGGCATGGATTAACAGCAGTAGTAGCCTCTAGGTGATAAAGAAATTCAAACCTTTGCATATTTAAGGGAGCTATTGTGCTGAGTTTTGCACATCAAGAGCTGCAGGGCTGAAGTTTGGCAGTCATGATTTAACAGGATGGCATTTTCACCAGGATGCCCTGGAAGTCCCTCACCAGCATCATCCAGTTCTGCTACATGTGGAAGCCCTGAAGGAGCATTTTGTGCCTGCCAAGTTGTCCTTGCAGACAGGATGTGTGGGACTCTCTTCCAAGCACTAATGGTTCTTCTCCAGGAAACTCAATGTCAATCAATCATAAAATAGGAGCAGGCCATAGCCCTTGGTTGCCATTCTGTTTTGATCTGTCACTGTTTTTTTTCCTTGTCAGCCAAGGAGAACACTAAAGAGGTCAGGTGGTTCTGGCAAAATATGACAACCATGGTGAGAGGGCAGGGACTGTCTGTAACTCCAAGACATTTTTACTTTTAATATTAATGAAGGATGATCCATCAGCAGATGGAACTATAATTAATAGCTCTTTTGCTCTTTGGGTTCATTATTTCAAGTTGACAGGTTTATGAACACCCTACACAGTATTTATTTGGAGTGTATTTGGCTAGAATTAGATAGTAATTGCCACGGAGATTTGAGGAATTAGAAACAAAGTTTATGGAGGTTAAATAAGTTTAAATTTATCATAGACCTAAGCTCCTGAAGAGGTCTTTGGCATCTGATCTTAGAGTCCTATGGGTGCCTCCTGAGTGCTCTGATTACGTGGCCCATGGGATGCTGTGGCCATGCCGAGACTTCTGAGGCCTGTTGACTGCTTCTAAACTGCCCAACTTACCTGCATGATGCCTGCTCTCCTCCACCGTGCTAACTCAGGGACAGTTGTCTGTCAGCTCTTTTCCAGGGAACTGCTGTGGGAGGACAAGCAGGGGAAATGAAGGTTTAAAGCTGTGGCACTGTGAAATATGGAACACCACATTTCTCCATTGCTCATGCAACGCCCCTCTCTTCCTCTAAAGGGAAACCTCTGCCCCTATCAACTTGGATCTTTAGCATCTGAATGGAGCATACCAACACCCATGGCATGGCACTGGATGGCTTGTTTGTTGATCCTTAATTTTGTGTGGGTAGATGACTTTGAATTGGTTACTTCATCAGAATGCAGTGTATCACCACAGACTTCATTCTAGCAATTTGCCACGATCTTTACTATCTAGGACTTTCCTCCTCCCACTTGTAGAGACCATAACAAAGGGAAAATCCCTCACAGGACACCTCCCTGCCTCTTTCTCAGACATGTGGATACAAAATGAACTGGAAGCCTAATCTACCATCCCCAAACTCTGTGAACTGAAATGTCTACAGGCAGAAGACTTTGTGTCCCCAAAGTCTTCCTTGTAGAAGCTGGTAGAATCCCCTTCTGTGTGAGAATTTCTCTTGAAAATCCCTGAACAACAGACTTGTGATTTAAGCCTCTCTTTTGCTCTAGAGTGGCATCCCCAGTGACTGGGTGTCTAAGGTGAATTTACTTGAACTGATGAATTTGGAGCTGGGATCACAAACTGTAGCTTTCAGAGGTGGCCTAGTGATATCTTGAAGGAATAGAGGAACAAACAAGAGATTTGAGAACTTTGAATTAAGAAAAAGTGTGACAAAATCAGCTACAGGAAAATTCTTCCACCCAGTCATTGGGGTCTGTTCTCTAATAGTTTTTCCAAATGTGTGTGCTCTCTAGGGAATGTGTGGAGTTTAGGAAAGTGTCAGCAGAAATGGGACTTGGCACGCCATGTGGGAACCAGGCTACCAAGCACATTTGCATTGAATTTCAGTACCAGGTGGAGTCCCTTGCTGTCTCTAAGTGTAGCAGGGCCCTCTGCAGTTTCACATATGACTGCCACACTGTCTCAGCTGGGATCTGGTTCTTGAGTGATGACTGGAAACAGGCTGAGGAAGCTGGGAATAGTATATAGGGGAGGATGACAGCAGTTGTCAAGTAGACCAAGAAGCATTTTCAAAGTGATGCCAGTGGCCTTTGGCCATGTGCCTCGCTATCTCAAGGTGTCTGTGAGCTTCCACTGTTTTTCACTGGGAAAACACATCATGAAAAAGTGTTAAGTTACGTGGATACACAAGGCTTGGCTTTTGATCTCTAGTAGTACAGCAAAGGTCCCATGTGGAATTATATGTAGGATATACATCAAAAAGCAAAGGCAATGCAGATGGAGTAGACATATCAGTTCTACTCACAGTTGGAAATTGCAGTGGGCTCTGACTTCTAACACTTCAACAAGTGTGTGCTTTCCATAGAGAAAATACTGTAAGGTGATAGTGTTCTACAGTAGAGGTGATGGCACTCTGTAGAAGTCCTTGGTGCTCGTGCAGTAGCTCAAACTGTTTGAGAGAAAGAAGGGCTGAACTGAGTCCAAATATTTTTGACAGAATAATGTTCATGAATGCCCTGTATTGTGACTAAAGGCTTTAACAATGAAAAGAATGTATTGATGCTCTATAAGATAGGCAATATTTAAAAACAAAAAAAAAGCAGACAGTAGCAACTGTACATGTTCCTGGGTGTAAGGACATTCAGACCATTTGATGCTATCTTCTAGGTTGCTCTATATAAAGTATTTACATGGTTTTCTCTTGGAATGCTGTGTGGTCTCACGTGACACCTCCAACACAGTTCGAGACCAAGCGCATGTCAATGTTTATAGAATTTGATTTTTAGCCTTGTTAAAGGAGGGTCCTTTTGAGTCAGAATATTTCAGTCTTCTGTAGTCTTGGAATAAAGTAGAATGAATTAGTTAATCCTGACATCAATTAGAATTATACAATCCTAGAATGGTTTGGGTTGGAAGAGATGTCAAAGATTACCCCTGCCCCCTGATTACGTTCTGCCCCCTGATAAGGGCAGGGACACCCTCCACCAGACCAGGCTGCCCAAAGGCCCATCCAGCATGACCTTCAACTCTGCCAGGGAGGGGGCAGTCACAGCTTCTCTGCAAAACCTGTGCCAGTGCCTCACTGCCCTCACAGGGAAGAATTTACTCTTTACATTTATTCTAATCCTACCCTCTTTCAGCTTTAACCCATTACCCCTCATCAAACTTGTCCCTAACAAACAGCCCCTCTCCAGTTTTCCTGTAGTCCCCTTTAGGTACTGGAATTCTTACATAGCGGCCAACTTTTTTTTTCCTATAATTGTTTGGGCTTTATGACTTCAGTTATGTTTTAGAACTCTGTTTAAGAAGAAAACTAAGTCCTGAATGTAAAGTTATTCCAGTATTTAGAAAACTCAAACAGAAATAATTGAAATGCATTTGTAGGAGTAATATCTTAGTACCTTTGCAGAAGTCTGTTGGACAAATAAATGCTTATTAAACATTGAAGGATTTTTTTTAATAATTTAAATAATAATCTAGTGCTATTTTTATGATCCCCTTTAAAGTTTCTGGCAACCTTCATATGCAGCGCTGAGTTTTCTTGAGTGCTTTGCCTAATTAGTTTGCAGAGTACTGACAGCTGACATGACTTCCATTAATCAGTTCTGATACTCTACATTAGATTTTCTTTTACCTTGTGTATTAACTCTGTGCTGAGGGGTTGTCAGCTAGTGGTTGAGATTCCCTTTGGGATTGTACATTTGCTTGAAACTGAAGTGTAGGAAGATAATAAATCATGTGAATTTCTGGCACTTTTCCCCCTTTGTCATTAGACTTTTGGAGCAATTAAAGTCTGACAGTTCGGCCACGCTGATTCACTTATTTTGCTTTAAAATTGAATGCAGTGTTTGGATTTTATCAAACAGAATCTTTGTTTCCCTGGATTTTCAGTTGCTTTTGTAAAAAACTTATTCCTCTGTTTCAGAGATTGTTTTCTATGTCTTGACACGTTTTTAAATCCATAATTTATTTTTTGTTAAGTTGAAGAATAATGAGGACAATTGATAATCTATAGAACTTATATCACTAGCTACAATCTATGAGAATTTAATGTATTATGTCTAGCCTTTGAGAACTTCCTTCTTCAGTAAATGCAGGAACTCATGAAGCAGAAAGATGTCTATTGTCATGACCAGCTTCTTCCTCAGACAGCTGATGTCTTTTATCCTTACTTACCTGTTCTTAAGTTGTATTCTGCAATCATAAAGTTGTGATAACATATAATATTTTTATAAATAATAATGAAAGATAAAGATATACATTTGTTAATTAAGGCTTTGATGTGAATAACTTTGTGTACCCTTAACTCTGCTTTCTCACAGCTAAGCATCCAATCCGTATGGCCTTTAGACAGACTTCATATATGAGCCAGTCTACAGTATACATGACTTATTTGGCAGTAATTGCATTTAACTTTTTGTAGTTCCAGTGACTGTCAATTTCTTCCTCATATTTCAGCTGAAAAAAAAATATCACCTAACTTAATGTCACGTAGAATTTCCAGTATTAACTGGAGGACCACTTAAAACCCAAGGGGGTCTTTAATTTGTTACCTCATTTGACAGAAAGGAGCTTTACTAAATATTAAAGCAGTATATTTACATAGCAGCAGTCTTGGCACATACAGATTTTTCAAAGTAATACAGTGAAAATCCAAAGAGGACCTTACCTGATATTCCAAGTGCACACTGTGTGAGTTGAAAAGGAGCTCATTACAGCCCAAACCCTTTAGTGGTTCATAATGCAACATGTCTACTAAAATACATATATGATTCAGAGGACAAGATGGTTGAAATTATTAAACCTTTCATGTCAACTTAATTGCAAACAATATTAATCAATTATAGTTAAAACAAACAAAAACATCTTAAAAAATGTGCAGAATGTTTAACATTTAATATGAATCTCAGGTTTCACTGAGAAGTCAGATGTGTTGGAAATGGAACCAAATGTGGAAATTATTTACATTCAGAAATTAAGAATTTGTCTATTGCAGAAAGTTTTCATGAAGTATCAGCTGTGTCTATGAATATTTCATATCACAGAATCACAGAATGTCAGGAGTTGGAAGGGACCTTGAAAGATCATTCAGTCCACATACCCCCCTCCTCCTGAGCAGGACCAACGAGATTAAATCACACATGAACATGTCCAGATTGGTCTTGAATGTCTCCAGAGAAGGAGACTCCACAACCTCTCTGGGCAGCCTGTTCCAGTGCTCCATCACCCTCACGGTGAAATAGTTTTTCCTTGCATTCAGATGGAACTTTCTATGTTCCAGCTTGGAACCATTGTCCCTTGTCCTATCACTGACTAGATGCATCTGAACCCCTAATAATTTATGAGTAATTAGGAATATATTTGTACAATGCATAAAAATGTCCTTATACAACCATATATAAATGTAATGGAATAGAATTATATCTCTTTTGGATATATAGAATCAGGTAATGAACAGTGTTCTTGGAAAGTGTAACAGATGATTAACAGCTGAGTTTACTGATTCAGTCAGGTACTGGGTAAGGATATGTTTGTGTAGGCTCTGCCGCTTTCCCAGGAGTAACTAGTTCATCACTGTGTCAGTGGTATATTCCCTCAGGGTTCAGAGGGTATTTGAGCAAGCTCATAGCTGTGGACAGCACTCTGGAAATTCTGTCATTGACAGGGTTAAAAGTGTTGACTCCAGCGAGGCAGTTATTCACAATGTTAGAAACAATATTTAGCAGTGTTGGTAGCTTAAATTTTAAGTTTTGCCTTGACCCTAATTTTCAGCATTTGTGACAAATTTACAGTCTCCAGTGACTCAAATTAAAGCTTTGGACTCCTCGGGTTGAGGCATTTCTAAAATCAGACAGCTAAACGTGGGAGCATCTCCTGTACATAGCCAGAGATCTTGCTGCAACAAGGAGTCTGAGGATTTACATTTATATGCTTTTTGAAAACTGTTGCAAATGATTAGCAGAGGTGTAGAGGTGAATTGAGAGCATTGCAGGGTTGAGGGTGAACAAAGGCAGTTTGCTCTTGCCTGTGGTGGTGCTTCCGTGGGGAGTGTGGGACTGCAGTGGAAACCTGGATAGGCAATATATATCAACTTTTGAGAATGATCCTGAACATGAAGATGTCAATGTTTTTGATCAGACAAATTGATGTGTTTAATAGGTAATTGGAAAGTTTCAGCAACATTTGTTTCAGACATTTCTGGAGCCTTCAAAACAAAATTTCAGCTCATTAATAAATTGTTACTAATAATTACAACCACCACAGTCCTAAGGAGCTTTTTGCTTCAGATTAATGGAATTGCTTTGTATGGCTAACTAAGCTGATAATATAGACCTGAGCTGCAGTGCCCAAGAAGATCTCTGTTGACTTCAGTGGGGCTGTGGGCATTCTGTGGCAGGATCTCAACTGCAGAATCAGGACCTGATGAAGTGAAACAGTATCTCCAGGGATGCTAAAAACATCTGAGCCAACAAAAATTGAAATGCACAAATTCCTTCTGCAAAGAAATAGTTCCGGTGATTATTTTCCCCTCAATGCCTCTTATAATTTTTACTGTCATGATTGGTTATTTGCTTTTTAATTTTTCATTTTGTCTTTGAATTGTAAATTCCAAATGTAACATTTTAATGAAATAGTAATAATTTATAGAAACAAAAAGTGATTTGATGATGTGTTATGACTTTGAATTATGTCAGCAGATTTAGAAATGTGGATTATGCACACATTTCCTAAGATTAAAAAAAAAATCTAGAATTGTTTTCCTTTTGTGTTAATGTTCATTATTCTGGTTCTACTGTATTTAGGGAAATCTAGATCCTGGAAGAGACATCCTTTGATAAAAGATGATTAAACCTTTCTGTCAGATTTTTCAGCCTACAGAAGAGCATTCTGAATGCTTGGAGAGACTTAACTTCTTTTCAACAGCTTTTGGCATATAATTTAATTCAGTTAGAGCCACCTCCATAATTCTCTACAAAAATAAGGAAAACTCCAAAGTGTTTGAAAATGAGTGAATTTCAACTTTGCTGTACTGTCAACTAGGGGGGTGCAGGCAAGATGTGATTTCCAAAGAAGTATTGTAAAAAACAGTTAGTGTGCATAGTTGTCCTACAGATCTAAAATAGCATAATTCTGAAAAAGTCACATTAAAAGTTGGAATAACACAATGATGTCTGGAAATAATTTCTTTTCCATGTACATTCAGGATTTTCTGTATAACTGATTATCTGGGATAGTTGTGTAAGAATAAATAATTTAAAAGAGGTTCTTAAACACTTCGTGTTTTGTAAATACATGTATTTTCTGTAAGTTGCCAGACTGATGGTGCTTTTTAATTAGTACTTTAAGGTATACAAAAGGTATCGCTTCAGGGCAGAATCTCGACAAATAGCTGTGACATGTGAGCAAACCTTTTCTTGTCGTCATTTAACCCACGACACCTCTGAAGACTGTCAGCAAGAGTTGCGTATGGCATGTTTGTATGTAAGAGGTAGAGATAAGCACATGTTGGAATATATGGCACGAGGAGTCATCTCCTAGAACCTACAAATATTTTATCACCTTAAAATGGCCAGGAGGTTTATCTAGCTCCTAGGAGGAGGTCAATGAGAAAATGTTTGCATTGATGGTGGTAGGTGGCTGTTTTCCATGACAAAAGGGATGAACTTGCTGCAAACCTGGGTACAGTAACTAGAAACGATTACCAAATACACAGAGTTTTTCTGTGTTTCTGATTTAGTGTGATAACTCATTAGTCATGGAATTTCAGGCTTTTTCTCATAGGCTGCTGAATACAGCTTATTGATGATCTTTAGTTCAGCTTCAAAAAAGGGAGGTAGAACAAGAAGGATGGGTAGTAGCCAGGCTTTTCTGCCAAGGATGAGGCATCACACAATGATTGAAGCTGGATGGAACCTCTGAAGGTCACCTTGTTCAACGAGGATGAACAAGATGGCAGGGACATCTAGAACTGGTTGCCCAGATCAATGTTCAGACAACTTTTGAATATCTCTAGGGAAGGGGACTCCACAGTATTCTGGGCAACCTGTGTCAGTGCTCAAATTCACCCTCAAAATGAAAAGTGTTTCCTGATGTTTAGAGGGAATGTCTAAAACCACCCATTGCCTCTGGTCCTGTCAGTGGAAACCACTGAAAAGAACCTGGTTCTGTCTTTTTTACAGCTCCCTTCAAATAACTGTTTATGCTGATGAGGTTCCCTCTGAGTCAGGCTAAGGGGAAAGTGAAGGATGGGCTGTGGTTATTCATGATGCCGTGAGAACTGTTCCTTACCAGAGGAAAACAAAGCACGCAGTTAGATGAGGTCTCAGGATAGACTTTGGCTTACATTAAGGTCTGCTTGTACTTTGTGGCCAAGTAAAGGGAGTTCAGAAACCCCATGAATTACATGTACTGCCACATTAAGGCAAATTTATGTTGCCTCAGCAGTATAAAGGATGTCTGAGGTTACAGTGATGTAATGAAAATGGATTAAGTTGTCACATTCTCAGAAGATACTACTCAATGCCCAAGACACAGTAAATGAAATGAGTGTGTGAGATCCTAACTCTCCACTGTCATGAAGAAGGCAACCTTTTCCTTTCAATTTCAAAATCTATGTTGTGTAGCCTCAGAGCCAGAATAATTAACTTGTCTAAGAAGAAAAAACATTTCTAAGGGAAAAACATTTAGAAAAGGCACGACTTTGTTCTCTTNAAAATTATATTATTATATTAAAATTATAAAATAACTGTTTGTACAGAATAAATAGAGTAATCTAGATAGTGAGTGTATCTTATATCACTTCAGATACTGAAAAACTCATGTTTGTGCACCATTGGATANTTATTGATGATCTTTAGTTCAGCTTCAAAAAAGGGAGGTAGAACAAGAAGGATGGGTAGTAGCCAGGCTTTTCTGCCAAGGATGAGGCATCACACAATGATTGAAGCTGGATGGAACCTCTGAAGGTCACCTTGTTCAACGAGGATGAACAAGATGGCAGGGACATCTAGAACTGGTTGCCCAGATCAATGTTCAGACAACTTTTGAATATCTCTAGGGAAGGGGACTCCACAGTATTCTGGGCAACCTGTGTCAGTGCTCAAATTCACCCTCAAAATGAAAAGTGTTTCCTGATGTTTAGAGGGAATGTCTAAAACCACCCATTGCCTCTGGTCCTGTCAGTGGAAACCACTGAAAAGAACCTGGTTCTGTCTTTTTTACAGCTCCCTTCAAATAACTGTTTATGCTGATGAGGTTCCCTCTGAGTCAGGCTAAGGGGAAAGTGAAGGATGGGCTGTGGTTATTCATGATGCCGTGAGAACTGTTCCTTACCAGAGGAAAACAAAGCACGCAGTTAGATGAGGTCTCAGGATAGACTTTGGCTTACATTAAGGTCTGCTTGTACTTTGTGGCCAAGTAAAGGGAGTTCAGAAACCCCATGAATTACATGTACTGCCACATTAAGGCAAATTTATGTTGCCTCAGCAGTATAAAGGATGTCTGAGGTTACAGTGATGTAATGAAAATGGATTAAGTTGTCACATTCTCAGAAGATACTACTCAATGCCCAAGACACAGTAAATGAAATGAGTGTGTGAGATCCTAACTCTCCACTGTCATGAAGAAGGCAACCTTTTCCTTTCAATTTCAAAATCTATGTTGTGTAGCCTCAGAGCCAGAATAATTAACTTGTCTAAGAAGAAAAAACATTTCTAAGGGAAAAACATTTAGAAAAGGCACGACTTTGTTCTCTTCATCTGTAATTATCAATTTTGAAATGAAAAAACGAAGCTGGAAGTTGAAATAGTAGATGGACCTGCTCTGCACCTAGCTCATGGTTAAGAGGTGAGAGAGGAAGAGAGATGATTAAGGGTTCTGTCTTGTTCTCAGTAGGAAGNACCCTGGATGGATTTTCCCATGGCACATGTGCAGATCCTGTTCATGGAGGGAAGCTTCTCAGTTTTGGTTATTTGAACTTTTACATAATTTTCTTACAAGAAAACAACTCTATTCATACAGGATGTTTCAATGAGAACTTCTTGCTGAACTTTTAGACAAAAAAGGCAGAACCATGTAGGTTGTCCAATCCCTGGCAGACAGTGGGAGATGCCTGAAGGTTCCTCCATCACCTCACCTCCAGTGAGGTGATGGAGCTGATCCCATGACCAAGGGTTTGTGCAGCACAACACAACCTGAAGGCCACAGCACAGTGCAGCACAGACCCATGCCTACTCTAGTTAGAATGTTATGTGGGTCACAAGGTTCTTGATGTACAATGGTCTCCAAGTTTGGATCAACACAAGATGGCCCCTATTATATTAGAGCTCAGGAAGATAAGTAGAAGAGAGAGTATACAGAAAGTACAACCTAGAACTATGTAGTGCGAGAATGTGAGGCTGCCTTTTTGTGACAAAGTTAATGAAAGTTTGTAATCCAATTAAAAACATGTTATTTGCATGAACATATTAAAAGAAAAATATCCATATATTATAAAAATTATATGCTTGTTATTCCAGTGTATCTGTGTTCTCTGAAAAGATGATACTGATGGTATAAATGGTGGTGAGAAGAATAGCTGTAACTACCTTGAAAGAAGACTAATGCTAACTGCTTGTTTACAAAATTTCCTTTCAGAAACTGGTTTCCTCTGTAGTCTCCTTCAATTAGCATGAAACCCTCATGGAGATACAATTATACTTCATTAGGGATCCATGAATCCAGGAAATGAAACAATCCATTCTCTTTAGACTCTGAAGACAGCAACAAAAGATGTGCTTTGCGGATCTAATCTGTTTTCCTTATGTCCCTGCCATGGATTGCAGCAGTTGTTACAAAGCTTGTATAATGTTTTTTTTAGCCATATTTTCTACTTACATGGAAATGACTCAACCATTAAAGGTTTCTGGGTTTATTTTTCTCTCCTTCACCCCCCCTTCCCCCTAAAATTTTAAGTATTACATGGGAAGATGAGAGACGGTGTCATAGGAAGTCAGCATGTTATAGTGGCAAAAGTCATTGATAGTCATGATTTATGAATATCTTGGGATAAAAAGCAGAAGTTTAACTTAAGCTTTGTTTTCAGTCTACTGAGAAAGCCACAGACTGACTGGCAGCAAACAAAGGTTGGAAGTAGCTCCCAAAATTTAACAGATTGTTCTAAACTTTTTGCTTTTGTGCATTCATGAAGGGCTAACACTTCTTTGTTTAAAAAAGAAACAGATTTGTTCTCAAAAGCTGAGTCATTTAAATGAATTTCCATTGGCATCTTCAGACACTAGTGCTTCAGAATAATGTCCTTAATTAATTACTTCTGGAAGGGAGACAAAGCAGAATGAAATTAGAGACATTCAAGACTCGACAGTAATAGTTTGCCTAACTTTAAACATCAACTGATACAGGGTGTCTAAATAGCTCCCAGGAAAACAGAAGCTTCTGTAGAAAGTGACTTTTTTAACATTTTGTCATTTCTTTAACATTTCTGTGGAAAGTAAGACACATGTTTTCACATGACTCTATTAAGAACCGACAGGTGTGTTTTTTAGCCTGTGTCATACCCACATTTATGGAATATATGGGCACTGGTGGCAATTTCAAGCTGGAGAAGTGAGACAAGCAGTGTATATTTGATACGATAGATATTGCTAATTGGGAGTTTTCAGGTGAAAGACAGCAATGAAAGTCAAAGCCAGAAACTTTTTGTTGTAATCACGTGGAGACTTTGGAATGGGTAGATAGGATTTCTGGCAACACCGAGGATTTGCATAACCAGTGTGGCCAGTAACACAGTACAGCATGTCCTGGGTTCAGCAAGGATAGAGTTAATATTCTTTCTGATAGTTGGTGTAGTGCTGTGTTTGGGCTTTAGGATGGGAGCAGGGCTGATAACACACTGACCACTTAGTTGTTGCCAAGCAGTCAAGGACTTTGCACCTTTCAAGAGAAGGGGGCAGGGGGGAGTGTGGGAAGGAGGGCATCCAGGAAGCTGGGATTCAAGACAGCCAGGACAGGTGACCCAATCTGCCCAGAGATATTTGATACCAATGACATCATACTCAGCATAAAGGGGAGCTGGTAGGGGGAGGAGAAAACAGCTGCATGCACCTGGCTTCAGGACAGCTCTGAGCTGTACAGTCTAAGTTATGCGGTTCAGTGAGAAACTGCATTGTGTGTCACCAGTTTTGTATATTTTTCTTAAAGTCCTGCTATTGTTATTTGTATCTCTCTCTCTGCTGTCCCAGTAGATTGTCCCTATCCCAACCCACAAGGTCTGTGTTTGGTTTTCTTTTCCCTTCCCTCCCCCATTCAAGAGAGAGGTTGTGTGGTGCTCAGCTGCTGGCTGCATTGAAACTACATTGACTCAGCTGCTGGAACAAAATTAACTCTGTCCTAGCTGGAACCAGGACAGAGACACCTAACTGTAGTCATCCAGGTTGTATCTTGGTCTCAGTGTCACTGTCCATTTGTTGGCAATATTAATTAGGCTATCAATCAGAGACAGAGTAGCTACTCATTTAGCATTGATGTTCATGTCCTTGTGGGCTACCCCGCAGCTGGGGCTTATATCTAGCCTGGGAAGCAGTTCTTCAGTGAGGAGCGGTCTGGCTGGCTGTCTTCCATTTCAAAAGGCTCTGGCTTTGCTAACTCCTAGGGAGAACATTTTTTTTAAAATCCTGAAATTCCCATTGAAAGAGAAGCCTCCTACTGTCCCAGGTGCAATGGTTGTATCTTGCTGAGACACAGCTGCTACAGCTCTGGTTGAAAGTTGTGGGTAGGCTCTCAGCACATCCACAGAAGGAAAGGAACTAGAAGAAAAAATATGTATCTGATGAGAAATTTGATGTGACACTGTGTTACAGAGATGAGAATGATTTTTTTCTCAGCTTGAAAAAATTATGATGATTTTTTCCATTGGAAAAAAAACTACAAGGAAAAGTTTTGAACTTTTCTTTCACACGGATGTGACTATGGACCTATGAACTCTCTTTTTCTCTTCCATTTTTTCCTCTATGTCTCTCCTGGTTATCCCCTCCAAACCCAGCTTCGGTTTCAGAGAACGCCTTAATGTGTGTGTCTCTGTTCAACAGAGCAGTTTAAGCTAATCTTTAGATCCCAATGACTGCTGGGCAACAAGATGCTTAAATGAGCAGAGTGAACAGCTATGCTGTACTAAGTTACCCTTATCGATAAAGAGAAATGGTGCAGTCAATGAAGTCACAGTGGTGTCAGTGAGATCAAAAACCAGATAATGTAATTAAACTCCAACAAAAAATGCATTTCTTCATTTTCCTCAGTTTTCTGTTTAAGCAAACTCAATCCAACCCATTCCTCTTGATAGTTTTCACTTGTTTTTTCATTAGTTTTCCTAAAAGGTAAGCAGGTTATTTCTAAACATTGTAATGCCAACTCATTTCCACGTGGGCAGAATTTTACAGCACAATATGCATGTTTCAGTTCCCTCAAAAAAGGAGGATTCCAAAATTTATCAAGAAAGAAACTGAACCTGATACATACTTCACATCAGAGGAACAAGAGTTCTGTTTTGTGGGTATCTTTTCATTATACTCCCACTGTGCAATAATACAATAGCAAATATAATAAAATCCAATAGAGGGAAACGTTCTCAAATGAGATGTGAAAACAGATATGTTCTTTACTCCTAAAGGTGAAGGCATCATACTTAGTAGTTTTGGACTACAGTGACATACAATTTGCCACTGCTTTTTAGTGAAGTCCTTGTTGCTGTTCAATTGTTAGGGTTGCAAGACTATTCCATTTTAAGTTCTATTTCATGCTACTTTCAAATGTATATTTTTACAACCTAGTTGGAAAACATTTCCAGAATTACTGTGAAAAAACAAGAGAGGAATATAATCATAGAATCACAGAATTCTTTGGGTTGGAAGCGACCTCAAAGACCATCTAGTTCCAACCACCTGCCATGGGCAGGGACACCATCACTAGACCAGGCTGCCCAAAGTCCCATCCAACTTGGCCTTGAGGCCAAGGGGTGGTCCTGTTCCAGTGACTCACCACCATCATAGTAAAGAATTTCTTCCTAACATCTAATCCAAAACAAACCTCTTTCAACTTGTTATTACTATTTCTTTCACCTGAGAAAACCAGTAGAAAGATAACATCTGACAAAATTATCTTAATACCCTCTGTGGCAGTGGAAATCTTCTGAGTCACTTGAACAAGTGTTAAAAAAATGTGAGAAGAAGGAAGACTGGTGGGAGAGACCAACGGTTCTGGATAGACGTGAGAAGGCTTAGAAAAGGACCAAGTGAAGGTCTCTGTGCAAGTCTTTGTCCCGTACTCTAGATTATTTATGTCTTATTTATAGACCAAGGGCAGTTTGGGGATGAGTTTTGCAGTCATCCTTTGAGTTTTGCATCTTGACAAGCATACCAGGACAGAGAAATGGTTTATGAGGAAAATGATGCTCAAGGTATGTGCCGACTCATCTTGCAATTCAGGATTGATAAAGCTGTATGTTCCGTGTAAACATAGGAGTGAAGCAGTGATGGTTCTAGTTCACAGTGGAGGTCTGTCAGAGCTGGCTGTGCCTTGAAGGTATTTAGGACAGAACAGAAGTGACTAGATTGTGAGGGACATACATTTACAGTCTGAACTTTGGATAGGGATTTATGATTGCTTTGTGAGAAGACTTTTGGGGGGTTAAGACTAGGGGGCTTACAATTGTTTTGAATCACACAATGTGTTTTTCTTCGAATTGTTATATGAATTGTGAAGATACAAAATCTGTTTTCTCTGAGCTGGTAGTTTTCATGTTTCCAACTGTTCCTGTTGGCTTATTTTTTTAAGACTACTGGATTCTTGGTAAATATTTCCACTTTGTTATGGGACATCTTACTGTGGCCTTCCAATACCTAAAGGGGACATACAAAATGTTGGGGAGGGACTGTTTATCAGGGAGTGTAGTGATAGGACAAGGAGTACCTTAAACTGAAGGAGGGTAGATTTATATTAGATACTAGGGATATTTTTTCACTATAAGGGTGGTGGGGCACTGGAATGGGTTGCTCAGAGAAGCCCAGAGATGCCCTCTCTCTGGTATTGTTGGCCAGGTTGGATGGAGCTTTGAGCAACCTGGTTTTGTAGAGGGTGTCCTTGACCATGGCAGGAGGTGGGAACTAGATGGCCTTTGCGGTCCCTTCCAATCTCTATGATGCTATGATTATTCTATGTTATTAAATTAGCCACTTTCACTGCAAAGATGGCTTTCAAAAGTGAATGTTTTTGAGTACATCCTTAGTAAAGCAAAGTAAGAAAGAGACTTGAATAGAATATGCTATAAAACTCATTAAACAATTTTAAGGACTCTGTCAGGTGCAAAATTTCTGCATTTAGAACAGATTTCTTTAAAAGTTTTTTATTTTACTCCTCACCATGAATACTAACCTAGCATGGAAGAATCTGGTACATGCCTTTCAATGTGCAGCAATAAAAATATTTAAAGGGAACATTTTGTGTGATGGAGCTGTTCAGGATTTAGTTGGCTCAATTAAACTGGTGAATATGTCTTGCTTACAGGAAAAAGGAGAATGAAAAGGCTTCTCAAAAATCAAAGACAATAATTTCCAAGGCTCTACACTAATTTTGAGAGGATAATACATATTCTTAATAATGTGTAAAGCGCACTATTCAGGGTACATTCTGGAGTCAGATTACGGCAAGATTTTTAGCTAACCAGCCTCCCTTATGCTCTGTATATCAGTCAGAACCAAGTATACTTTGAGCTGGCAGTGAGAATCATAGCCATCTTAATTTTTTTCCAAGTTTAACCAACAAAGATAAATGTTGATCCATGTCTTTCTATTGACCACTTTGACAGCTCGTCAGTTAAAAAACATCTGGATTTATTTAACTGATGTTGACTTGTAATGCATTGCTATAGAGAAATACACATTCTTGTGACAATTGAATCAAACGTAGAAGATGATCACTAATGATAGTAGCACAATATTAAGCTGTTATAAACATGAGTTCATTACTGGAAGAACAGAAATCACCTGTATTTAAAAAAATCTTGAAATCCTAAACATTTGAAGTTTTAACACTATTGATTATGCAAAGTAGTATGCACTTGTGCTCTTTGATAGATGAAAATATTGCCCTTGCTTTGATAGATTAAAATATTGTAGTGACAAACACTGCACCTGAATCAAGAAAATGTCAATGTTATATGGCATGATTCTCAATAAGCAGAATGCAAGTAAGAATAAAGGCTTTTGAAAAAAAAAATAGATTGAGATGAAAAAAGGGAAAGAGTAGGAGGATATAGTTTTACTCTAAATTAAATCATAACATAGTTTGCCCAATCCTGAAAGTGAGGAAATTATTTATGCTGTTAGTCTTTTCTACTTACTCTTGTCTTTTCATAGGAAATAAATAATTTTGCATGAATTCTTTTGATTGGTTTAAAATAGCTCCAGCTATGCCATTGCTAGTTTTGCCTGTTTAGGATAGTCCTATCCTGTATCTATGGGGTAGCACAAAGCAGCCACGATGTCGTATGAGGATCTTCTCTGATAGATCTGTTAATAAGATTAAAAAGACTGTCCCTGGAAACAGCAAAATGTTTTCCAATTTTTTGACCTTTTACAATGCCACTTCAGAATAGAAGTCAAGGTGTAGTAGGCAATGTGAATGTACCCTTTGGGTCATTTGTATGGCTCAGGAGTTAGAAGAAGTATTACACCTCTGAAGACTGGGACTAGATAGGGATATCATTACAGTTCATTAATAAAATTATCTCATTTACAAATCAGAAATGCTAAATTAAATGGTCGAATAATGTCTCTAAACCAGAGCAGTTTTATATGTTTAAGGGAAATGATACCCCTAGATACAACATCAAGATTTCATTTTACAAAATGTCATGTGTTCACTGCCATTCCACTCACTACACAAACTGGATAAATCAAAAATCTTTATAATGGACTGCCACGGACTATTCAGCTCCCAAACACAGTGGCTAAAGATAAGAATGTAATCTGGTGAGAAATTGTTTCTTGTTTGTCTTCAGAAAGTCGTATCTTAACTGGAAAACTGGGGGCTTTTTTTAAGCTGCATTTAAACATCGTTGAGGATTTTTTTTTTTTATGTAGCATATTATGTAGTCAAATACTACAATACAAAAGGTAAAGAGATAAACTCTTACAGTAGAAAGCATTGTGGCATTTTTTATTTTTTTCATATATCCATGACATCACCTTCTACATTTACAGAGTCAATGACTTTTTAAAAATATATTAAGCAAATTGTTAAAAGTAACATAAACAGTTTCTGAACACCCTGGGTTGTGCATATTGAATTTTCTGATGCATAATATCAGTGAAGCTGGAGATTCTTCTCTTCTGAACTTTAGAAATATTTCAAAATATTTAACCTTGCATCCTCCTGTGGGGAAAAAAAAGCTTCTTATTAAGCAAAACCTTTCTCTTTGGGATACTGCTAGACCTTAGTTCTGTGGTATATTGCACTGGTGAGATGTAGGCAGAGTCCAGTGTGCAGAAGAAAGCTCATGATTTTCAAATTAAAAAAACACATCTCAGTGAAGCAGGTAAGAAAAAGATGTGAAGAAAGTGTTAATAAATACATATGTTATTACAACTAGTGATTAGTACCTGGCAGTCCGTTAAAGTATTGGCAGGGCCTATGTAACAGGAAGGTAATTATATTCACAATAAAAGAATGAAGGACTATGAATTGGTAGTCTAGATAGGAATCAGTGAACCAAGAAAAATATTTTGTAATTATTAAAAGGCTCGAATGTCTTTGTCAAAATAAAGTTTTCACAAACAGTAAAAAAAAGATAATTTTTGCACCGAACTGTTCCAAAATACCTATTTGTGAATGGTTATGAAAAATGCCTGAACATAACAAAGTCAGGAACCATAATATTTTCTGAGCTAGTCAGTGAGCAGCTTTATTAGTTAAACATATGTATTTTGCTTTAAAAGACAGATGAAGAGAGCAGCTGTTTTCTAATCCAGAATTATTCACTGTGAAAATTAATAGCAACAATTACCCTCAACCAAATCTTGTACGTTCACAATTATCTGGGGGTTGTTGTTGTTTATTGTTTTGTAGCTTTTTAGGATTCTTGGGAAATTTTGAGGGAAGAAAAAGATTTTTTTCTTAGTTCAAATGTGGGGGAATATTGAAATTATATTTGAAAGTTTTGAAAGTTATGTGCTGATCTGTGTCATATGATTCAATCTCAAGGGCTCATTTATCATAATTTATTTATCATGTATTATCCTAGAACTGGTTTATCCTATAAGTCTGATAATCAGAAAAATCAAGTTACCTCTGTCCATAGTAGTCAGTCTGAATACTTAGTAGAATATTTAGTGCTAAAACACTTGGAGTAAAAACATGCAAACAAAATGGGATGGTGGACTATGTTTCCTTAGAGAATAAAATAATTATGGGCAAATATTAAAAATATTTTAACAAAAATAAAGGGTATTGAAAGAATAAAGTCTATTCAGGCAAAGTAATGATAAAGAGTGCTGTTTTAGAAAAGTTGCCCAGCCGTAAAAGACCAAACTATACACGAAAAAGGAAACAACGTAGAATCCATGGATGAACAGAATCTGTCTATATTTTCAGGCCTGGAATTCACACATAAACTTAAAAGAAAAAATCATTACACAACAGTTTAGAAGGTTTAAAATTAACTGTATTTATGACAAGTCAGTAAAGCAGAGCAAACTCTTAAAACAGATATAACAAAATACTACAAAAGGCACAAAGGCAGATACTCCTCTAGCTGAAAAGCCTGAGAGAAAAGAAGTATTTTAGTAACCCCACTAGTCAGGAGTAGAAAATGACAAAAATAGCTAGTTCAGAAGAAATACGAGAGTTTCAGACAATTTTATAGAGCATTACATGCTACACATAATAGACTTATTCAAGTCTAGAGGGAGAAAATTCCTTTTCTTGGAAGGAAACAAAGCAATTGTACCTAAAGAGACTTAATGAACTGCTGATTATAGAGACCCATTACAGTGATAAGCATTGGTGGTCCTTACCAAAGTGCTGGTGGACTAGAGAGTCTATTTGGATAAGAATATCCCAAATTAATCAAGATTTATTCTAAGCTAACAGAGGAGATCCAAAAATCTGTGACACTCCTAAGGCATGGTTATGGTCTAACAAGATTTGGATGTAGATGGTGCCTAAGCCAGAGTGAGGATTTATTAGAAACCTCTGGTAGAAGCTGAGCTGTTGCATTCCTACCATTCACAAGTTGCTTTGGCTTTTGGCAAGCTGGAAATGTGGTTTTCTGTGTTTCTGTTGAGTAGGGAGGGGATACAGTGAGGGATGTTTGTGGTTACAGCCTCTGTTATCTGCAGCCAGGGCATCTCTGACCATGCAGAAGCTCTCAAATCAAAGGAATAAAGGTCACAGAAGGCACAGAATATTTGACAACTCTCTGATGAGCTGATTTTTGTACATTTACCTTCTGAAAATTAATAGTATTCCAAGCATGTGGACTTAGTACTGCCCTGGGAAATAAATAGCTAAACCTCAGCTGTTGTGAATCCTAGTTTCTGAAAAAGTCCAGTTGGTCTGTAAAACATGCTCTTTGCTTAAATGGGTTAAAAGTGAAAGAAACTATAAAGAAAAGTATTAAACCCACAGAATATTATGCTTTTAAAGCTAGTCTAGTGTAAAAAAAACCCCAAACCTCTTGACACTTTTAAGTGTATAGAAAGTCTAATATTAAAATACACACACACCCCAAATTTAATTTTCTCTCTCTATGTTCATATACATTTTTATTACAGACTATGCCACAAAGACTCAGCATGGTGCACCTCTGAAAACAGAGTACAAGTATTTGCATATCAGTATTAAATAGGCTTTCCAAGATAGGTGGTCTTGCAACTTGCGACACAGTGGTGTATTATCGTGCAATTTGGGTGAAGGATGTTGCAGAACAGTGTGAAAGCTTATTCAGATGCGTGCACTAAAACGAGAAAAAAATACTGTGAGGAAATGAATTTCTCAAATGGCTTCCGAATAAGAGATAAATTGACACCAAGGAATCCTGCTACTGAGCTGTCTTAAGATTCCTAGATAAATATGAAAAAATGCAACCTTCTCATTACTTAACACTATAGTTTAAAATAAGGAATGCCTCCTTAAAGACCCTCCCATATTGCTGGGTAACCCCCCAATTTGATCAACATTTTTTTGAGAGGAGGAATACTTGCTCTTTGACCATGACATTTGTACTAACAAATGCATGATTTGAGAAGAACTGAAGCAAACAGGGAATGAGTTCAGCTGGAGGAGTGAAATGGTATATAGATGATATATAGTACAAGGGTTTTTAACTTCCTAGTATATCTTTAAGGAAGGTTTTTTAAGTACCCTCCTATATGGTAACCCTTGCTACTGTGTTATAGATCCAAATATACCAGGGGTGTGACTAACTACTGTGTGGGGCAATGTCCTTTTAGAGGCTTCAGCATGCAGCCACAGACATGCCTGCAAAGTGTTTTCCTAAAGTAGAAGTACTCCTATGGTACCTGTGATTGATTGTCAAGAAATATAAAGTCAAGGTCTGAGATGAGAAGCAGTATCTTCCACTGATATTATGTTCTTTTTTGTATTGATTGCTCTAATAAAAGATAGATTTTTCCTACAAGCCTTGCCTATTAACAGATTTTTTGCTGTGCAATACTAATAGCCTTCAATTTTCAGCTGCTAGACTCTGAAGCGCTCAGATATGAGAGGAACAGTTTCCCCTTACACCCAGTGTATTCTTCTCACTGGAAGAGTGTGTCATATTAAAACATAGGACATTTTGGTACAGAGAAGAAGTGGGCACAGTAATTTAATTGCTAAGAGTTTTGAGTCCTGATTTATAAGGTGGGCAAAGGTTCAACACACAGTAACACTGAGACTGTAGGAAATGTCTTTGGCTATTTTAATCAATAACCATACACAGCTTCAAGATTTCTCTTTAGAAATTTTTAATCTTCAGGTAGATAATGCATGCCACTCCTGATGAACAGTTTGGGGTTTTTTATCATCTTCAAAAATATATTGTAGCTTTGGCCTTAAGAAGTATCTATATATTTTACATCTGACTTTTGATTAGTATTCAGTGGCCAGAAAAAAAAAATCAGCTCTCCAGCTGTCTCCACCTTTTCCAAGGTGAGACAATAGTTTTTTACCTGTCAGCTTATTTTTCCTGAATCATGGAAACACTTGCTGTGTCAATCTTTGGAGCACTCAACACAAAAATTACATGGACCTGTTGCAGCGTGACTAGAGGAGGGCCAGAAAATGATCCAAGGGCTGGACCACCTTTCCTATGAGGACAGGCTGAGAGAGTTGGGCTTGTTCAGCTTGGAGAAGGGAAGGCTCCAGGCGGACCTTATAGCAGCCTTCCAGTACCTGAAAGGTGCCAATAAGAAAGGTGGGGAAGAACTGTTCCCAGGGGTGTGTAGCAACAGGATGAGGGGTGATGGATTTAAACTAGAAAAGGGGAGATTTAGGTTGGATATTAGGAAAAAAAGTCTTCAATATGAGGGTGGTAAATCACTGGAACAGGTTGCCCAGAGAGTTAGTGGAGTTCCCATCCCTGGAGATATTCAAGGTCAGGCCTGATGGGGCTCTGAGCAACCAGATCTAATGAAGATGTCCCTGCTTACTGCGGGGAGGGGGGGGGTTGTTTGGCCTAGATGACCTTTAAAGGTCCCTTCCAACCTAACACATTCTATGATACTTCTTGGAATAAAATAAAATAAAGAGAGCACTAAAATACAATTTTCTGTTAAAAAAAAGCAGCTTTCAGGAACATTTTTTATTGCTTTTCCTTGATGTAAACTAGTAATGGTTTTAGGAATTTTCTTTCTATGTTTTTCATTATAATAGACTTTTTTTTCTTGATGCATATACTAAGTTTAACTGTGAGAATATGCAGCCAATCATAAGCCATATTGTTGCCCGATACACG
>VXBZ01007325.1:44888-80672 GCA_013399135.1 Heliornis fulica | reverse complement strand
CGGAGTCGCGCATGGCTGAGCCGGGTGGGGTTTGTTTCGGCAGAGGGGCGCAGAATGGGCTTGTCCCTCTAGAGCCCGCGGGGCTTCTAGCTTGTCCCGTTCCCTCCCTTCCCCGGCTTCTCGACGGACCACCCCCGTCCCCTCCGCACCCAGCCGGGAAGCCTGGGACAGCGTGAGCCTAGAGCCCGCACCCCCGGCAGCGGCATCGAAGCAGCGAGTTGCCGCAGCTCGGCAGCCGGGCTCGACTCCCAGCTCCCCTAAAGCCCCGTCTCTTCCTCCCGAACCCGGCTTCCCCCCCTCCAGCCCCCTCTTTTTCCGCTCCGTCCCGAGGGCACTCACGGCGCGCTGGGGGGTGGGTAGAGCTGCCCGGGGACAGGCGTACGCAGCGGTCTGCGGTCTCCGGCGTCGAGGCCGGGGGTTATCAATGGCCGGGGGCTGCCCCCGCCGACGCCCCTCCCCGGCCCGCCGCCCGCAGGGGGGACAGCGAGGGGACACGCAGGGAGCTCTGAGCTCCGACGGCACAGGCTTGGGGGGAGTTCCACGACCCCCCCTTCCCCTTTTGTTCAAGGAAACCGCACGCCGGTACCGCAGAACCCTCCCTGGGGCTGAGGTGTCCGGGGCAGCGGGGTCTGGGCGCCGAGTCGAGCATCAGTCGAGAGCTTCCCTTCGAGGAGGGAGGGGATTCTGGTGGATTGGAATGGGTTTATTTTCTTCTGAAATTGGTGAAGTTAGATTGCCAAAAGGGGTTCTCACTTCGAAGTATCAATGCAGGTTTTCCTGGGGTGGTTATTTCTTGATAATGTGGAGGCAGACTTCTACGTAGGAATGATGTTTCCTTAAAGCACGTCTCGAGTTCCAAGACAACGTAGACGTGATCTTTAAGCTAGTGCATGTTTCGGGATGGGAAATCTCGGGCTGGAATTAGGACCCCAAAATCCACACGTCCTTCACTCTCATGGGTGATGATGCAATTTTGCGCATCTGTTCCAACTTGCCACTTGGGCCCTCTTCACTAAACTCAAAGATACCAAGCCCTCGAGTTCCCCGCTGCTCCCCGCGGTCTCCGCCGCAGCGGCCGGGCAGAGGAGCGTGTCCCCCGCTCAGCACGCCGAGCCCGGCACCGTGCGGAGGGGACGCTCCTCGCCCAGGGCGCTTGCAAGGCACGGAGGTCCGGGCCGAGCCGTCACCACCTATTGGAGAGGTTATTGCTGCGCTGTAAAGCGATATCGCCGTATCCCCGTTATCCAGACCACGGGGCAGCCGAACCGCAGCTCTCCTGCCGCGGGCGCGGTGGGCCCCGTCTCCGGAGCGCGGGGGACACCTAGTGACGGCCCCGGCCCGGGCCGCAGCGGCGCTGGCAGCGCTCGGCTCAGGAGCGGCCTTCTCAGCTTCTGTAGGGCTCACTGTGGCGGTGGGGTCTGCTCTAGGCTCTCTCCTTGCGTCAGCCCTCCTTTACAGTGACTTCTTTAGAGATGCCCCGTGCCTATAGCCGGGTACCCGTGGGAGAGGGATTTGCCACTGCGGCCACGGAGGGAGAAGAGCGCCTAGGTGCTTTGGAGTCATCTGCACCTCAAACTACACATTGGCTTTCACACACGTTTCTGTTCTGAATCCTCGTGTGGGTGGGGATGTGGTCTGATCAACACCTCTTAAGCATGGCTCCTTCCCCAGCTTCCTTCGGCCACTCGTTGCTGCCCTTACCTTTGCTCGCAATTAGATGCAGTACGAGCTGGATCCGAGAACACTTCAGTTTGCTTATAAGGCTGGCTCACTGAGCAGCTGTCCTGGCGAGTCAGAGCGAGGACATTCATTCTAATCATTCCTCATTTGCTCACATTCTATTTTGAACGATTAATGCACCATGAGACTTGATGGGAGAAGAGGCAGAGATTGCACAAAAAGGACAGTAAGTTGTAAAAAGGAGAGACTTTTGCAGAGGCTGAGAGAATGAATGCTGGAGAGGGTGTGGAATGCAGAGTCCTTCCTCCAGCTTGAGAAGGGGGATATTTGGATAGAGATACTGTTTTCCTGCTGCATTTCATACTTAGACTGTGTTGCTCCAAGTACACCCTTTCTATCATTGTTCTATTTGGTTGTTTGGGGAGGGGGCAGAGGGTCTTGAAGGAAATAGAATGGCTTGGGCAACAAACCATAGGAGAGTGTTTACCAGCTTCCCCTTGAGTTTCTTGCTTGTATCTTCTCCTGTCCTGGAGTTGCATACATAACTGTCTCTGAAGGGTGAGGGTTAGCTGGCTGTTAGCTGTGCGTGGCTCCCTGCTCAGCATGCTGGACTATGTAAATCCCTTTCATGGGTGCTGAGGGCTTCCCATGGCTGTAGGAGGAATCTTGGCATCTAACTTAGGGCTGTGGGTACCATGAGGCACCATAAAGAACTGCATTGTGACTTCTAAGGCTCTCTGTGGCTCCAGTGAATGTAAGGCACATCATGTGCCTTAGCTTACTAGTCCACCAAACCTTGGTGTTGCTTCCGGATTAAGTTCTGACCACCTGCAATTGCTGTATGTTATTACACTGAGATCCTTGTCCATTTTCCACATATTTTCTATCATTTATGCAACATGAAATATGTTTGGGATTGCTTTTATGGTAGGTTATCTTAAGCATATCGGGTTTGAAGTAAAATGTTACTGTGTTTAATATTGTGCTGTTATATTTTTATTTGGATGAGTTTACTTTAAATCTTGTATAAGTTGTTATTGTTCAAGAATTTGCCAGAAAAGAAAATGAAAAATGAAAACTTGCCTTGCTTCCCCACACAGTAATTTTACTGTCCTTAGCCTTCTTCCCCATGTTCTCTTGGTACCTGTATTTACACACACATTTTCCTCCATGATTGTGACTCATCTTTTGCAGTCTTTGATACTCATTACTTCAATGAAATTTTAGCATGTGCAGGAAAACTGGTATCTATTGGTTTTGCTGGGGGTATTCTTATGTTACTCAATTCACTGTATTCTTCTGCGTTTGCAGTTCATAAAATCTACTTAGTCGGTGCTGTTGCTGGGTTTTGGCTCCTCTTTCCCCAAAATCCTCCTTGCCTTAGAATATGACCTTTATAGTTCTAGAAGTCAGCTGCTTATGGAGTTATCTTTGAAAATGTGATTGAAGTGTGTGCCATGGCAGAGATACTTGCCCTGTATCTGCAGAGAGCCTGAAACAATTCTCTGAAGAGTTATTGGGGCTGTTCTCCTCAGTAAACAAAGCAGAATATGCTTACTGTGTGATTCCTGCAAGGAGACTAAACTGGAAAGCATTGCAGATTGCAGTTTGGAGTCTAATCCAGACCCAAAGTCAAAGTGAATATGAACACTCTCAGGAGTGGTCTAAAACATGGGACTCAGCAAAGTGGGGAGAAGAGTAAGATGAAACACCTGCACACTTCTCATTGGCCAATGAATAAACTACCTTGTTAAATTTTAACTCCAAACTAAAAAGGCTGTATTTACCCCCACTGAAGATACTGTATGGGAAGCTGTTAGGTCTTTGTTTTCAGGGTTTTGAGCTTTGAAAATTCAGTTAGTGATTTGGTTTTTATAAAAGCTCCAGTCACAGCAACAAATCAAACTTATTCCCCTAATAAAAGGAATCCTGGACTGCATCAAAAGTGTGGCCAAAAGACAGAGAGAGGTGATTTTGCCCCTCTGCTCTGGTGAGACCTCACCTGGAGTACTGTTTCCAGATCTGGAGCCCTCAACACAAGAAGGATGTGACCTTTCAGAATGCATCCAAAGTGGGCCACTAGGGCACCCAAGGGCTGCAGCACCTCTCCTACGAGGACAGACTGAGAAGGTTGGGCTTCTTCAGCTTGGGGAGAAAAAAGGCTCCAGGGGGACCTTATAGCAGCCTTCCAGTACCTGAAAGGGGCCTATAAGAAAGTTGAAGAACTGTTCATAAGGGCATGTAGTGATAGGATGAGGGGGGTAATGGCTTTAAAGTAGAAAAGGGGAGATTTAGGTTGTATATTAGGAAAAATATTATTCAGTATGATAGTGGTACAGCAGTGGCACAGGTTGCCCAGAGAGGTGGTGGAGGCCCCATCTCTGGAAACATTCAAGATCAGGCTTGATGGGGCTCTGAGCAACCTGATCTAGTGAAGATATCCTTACTTACTGCAGGGGTTTGGACTAGATGACCTTTAAAGGTCCCTTCCAAATTAACATATTCTATGAGGCTATTATTTTAGCCTTAAGGATTTCAGCAACAATTGTTAATGGTTGCAAGAATAGCCTTGCTTTACAAGCGGAAAGTACCCACAGTATCCAGCTCTCTCATTATAGGCTCCTCAGTGAAGTGGATAGTATAAAGAACACTGATTCATAAACCTAAATTGTTTTAAGTGCAAGTGTATAGCTCTGTTTAACCTACTTGTTTGGGCTATGGATTTTGTGATTTCTTGTTACTGGATGAAGAGAATGAATTTGTATTTAATGTGGTAATAAGCGCTGCCTACAGGGTCATAGGCAATTATTTAGTTTTGTTCAGGGCACACCAAGCTCTGCATGGTATAAAAGAAAAACTGGTGGCAGGAGAGACAAATGGACAAAGATTTCTCAATCTGATCACGAAGCAGAGTAAAGGTATTCAACGTCCCCATTCGTTTCTGCTGGGCATTTCAAAAGTTCAATCCCTAAATGGTGTTCTGTATTTGCTGGCTTTACTGGTGGAGGCATCTTGAATGCTTCATGTCCAGTTATGCTGGAGGGTCTTCTGAGTGCAGACAGTTCTAAGGTCCTTGTCTCTGAGCTACAGCACTGCAGGTTAAAGTGAGAGGCATTTTTCATCTTCTTTTCTCCATCCATTACAGGCTGGCAAATAAATGTGACTACTGAAGAGTTCTGGAAGATTTACTGGTTAATGTAGGCATCTTTAACCTGTGCCTAGCTGATGTTCTGGGGTTTCCCCCCATTTACAAAAGCACAAAAGGAACAAAGGGAAAGAAAAATTTCCTTGCTCAAGTTTTCCTTTCAAGTTTTTTCTAGATCTTGCTTCTAGTGTAAGCACTTCTACAGGGTCAGACTGAAGCCTTTCTCAGGGTTTTGGTGTGCTTGTCTGTTGGTTCTTTCTCTCCCTGCCAATCAAGTTCCAATGAAGTTCAACCCAACCTCTCATTCAAAAGATGTTGTTCTGCAAAAGTAATAAAAAGTTGAAGGTGTGTAATATTGGCTAGAGACCAGCAGATTTACAAGTCAATTATGCTGCAGAGTCTGTTTCAAATCATCCATATGCCTGTCTTCCAGTCAACAGATCATCCTGCTGCTTAATGCTCCCTTGGAAGCTAGGCCATTGCAGGGCACATCAAAATCATCCCAAAATGTGTTTTCTTCCCAGTTCATTTGCTTTAACAAAAATGTCTTTCACATATGTTTCCACCATCTTTTCCGTCTAGCATTCCCTGTGGGTTTTTTCACAAGTTGAGTCATTTTCCTTGTGTTCTCCAATGCTGTGTTTTAACCAGTGGAGTTCAAGAAATCTTGCTGATAAGAGGTTTTGGTAGTGGTTTCACTGCTCTATAGGAACAGCTTTGTTCCTCACATCAGGCGTATATTCCTTTTGCTTTGACTTGAATGTTCTCAACTCAGATTGTTGTACTTGTGATTAGAGCTACAAAGCTACATGCTTATTTTCTAAGCACGTATTTTTTCCAATTTAAAATTCTACCTATTAAACATTAGATAATCTGCTTTCCACTGAGGATGATGCTTTTCAATCATGTAAAGGTTACTGTGCTTATTCTTTATCATCATGGGTAAACTTATGAATTTATTTCCTTTCTGTCTCTGAGTTTTGTCAAAGAGACATTGTTGTCTTCTCACACAGGGAACCCACATGACCACTCTTTCCTACCTTCGTTCTTCACTAAATAATGGATTGCCCTTGGCATTGACAGTACCCCTTGTTGAGCTTCGTGTGGGAGCTGCTACAGCACCCCTACCACTCCAGGCTTTTCTATCACCTGATCAAAACTAAGTCTCGTGAAAGGCTGAACTTCAACTTTTCCATTGTTTAAGCTGGTTCAAAATAAATCCGCTTCTGGCCTCTGATAGTGAGGAAATCACAGAAATAATTGATTTCAAGTACTACTAAACAAAGGAATTTAATGGTCTCTTTTTGTGTCCTAATTTCTTTTTATGTGACTTACAGCTAGTCATCCTATAGTCAATTTATAGAAGCAGAATATAGATTCAGTGTTGTAGCAACATTCATACGGAACTATATGTAATTAAAAAACATGCAAGTATTGTAGAATGAAAATTGCTTGCCTTTCATATTGGTCTTGGACAGTTATTTTAGACACAGAAAAAGCATTTAATCTGAACAGTTCTTGAAATGTGAAGTGTTAAACTTAACAAGTACATCCTGAGACCATTTCTTTGCTGTCTTTCACAATGTGGTGGGGATCAGTGACATGGCAGGAAAGGTTCCCCTCACTGAAATGAATAGCTGAAGAGTTGAAAATGGGGGGAGAGCTAAAATTATGCAGAACATCTATTAAAATGTTACTGGAGAATGCTCATATCAGATGGTGTAAGGGAGCTTTTTTTATTATTCAATAAGCAGCAGGCGCAGTGTGAGGATAGCAGGCGGCTGGTAGTGTAAAACCTGGTACTGCAGCATCAACTCCCCATTTGCCATGTGTGGGAGGAAACATGTTGTACAGATCAGTGAGAAAACTGAGGGGTGGGATTGCTTATTTTTTTGTGAAATGCGAGGAAATTTCACATTCTGAAACTGCAAAATGTGAGGGTTTCATTAACAAAACGTAATTGCTGAGACTTTCTAAACAGAAACAAATAATAATTACTTGACAAACAAGTTGTAAACAGAAGGTTGAGTTCTTTAAAACAGAAGTCTTGTAGTTTGAGTAAAAATTTCCAAACTATAATGGAATGCACCTAAAATAAAATACAATTTCTAGGTCTGATCTATCACGTTGAAGTTAAAATTCCAGGAAACCTAAATAGCAAATGATAAAACATACAATAAACTGACCAGGTATACCACATTTTATTTAATTTTTAAAATAATATTATGTGGATAATGTTTTCTGAAACTTGTCACAGTAAAGTACATCACCTGAAACTGGAACATGTTCAGACATCCAACTTGCTGAGAAATTAATTTTTTTCATAGCTTAATTCTTTTGCTAAACTGCTTGTAAGCTGAAGGCTGGGGATTGGTTTTCCATGATGTGAGCTGATAGGTTGACGATTTCAAAGAAGAGTACATTTTGCAAGAGATAAGTATGCAAGATGCTGCATATCTAAAAGGTGTGTGTGTTTATAAAATAGTTATTTATTTTTATGTGGTAGTTTTAACTAAAGATCTGAGGTAGTTGGGAGAATGGTGGTGTTAGACACTTGTAAACAATGAAATTAACCCTGACCTATAAATTGAAGTGATTTTTTTTTTTTTTACGGGGTGGTAATACAAAGGCTATACAAGCCCATGTATACTCTGGCAATTCATGGCTCTTTTATTACAAATTTAAAACCAGTTTGAATTTGTATTTAAGCACAGCTATACTATGCAAATGCATCAAATTAAAACCACTGTAACAAAGAAACATCAAGGAAAGAAAGACGCAATTAAAAGGAGCATTAAGAACCTGGTATTAATAGATGCTGCTCAGCTGCCTTTCCTTGTTTGTGTGTTTCCGTCAACATGGTACAGGCCACAGAGTTTCCAAAAGAGTATCTTATAGTTTTATGCAAATGTGCATCCTCTTACCAAGCATTTGCTGCAGGCACTATTTTTTCAGATAGTTCTAATGTTTTCTGTTGTGTATTGGAAAAGATGGTATTTTGTTCTTGTGGCAGAAGATACAGAATAATCTGCCCATAAAAGCAAGCAATAGTAAACACTGCACTTGTATGTTTTTACCCATCTGCTTTCTTGTTTTAGTTAGCTACTGCTAGCTCTTTGGTCCAGATCCCTAAAAGCCCAGGTGCACTGAGGCTTTTGTGAGCTCTGGTGCCAGGCTCTGCCTACACTGGCACGGCTATGAAAGACTTCTGCTTCACGTGGAGAGCATCATGTAGGCAGTTGTGGATAGTTTAGAAGCAATAACAGAATTTATATCCAAAACATAATTTTCCATTCACATTCCATAGCTGATGCTCTTCCCAGAGTATAGTTCTTTCTCTTGCCTCGCTACTCTTAGTATGTACCAAGGGATTAGAAAAATAGGACAGAATTGAACAGATGCTAAACTGAAGTTGCTTATTTCTAAAACATAAAAATCATTCTAAGATACTTTTCCCTCCCAATTTAGAAAGAAAAATTACACATAGAGAAAAGAATCACAGAGTGTTAGGAGTTGGAAGGGACCTCGAAAGATCATCTAGTCCAACCCCCCTGCCAAAGCCTCCTGAATCACCTACAAAACCTAGAATCCTTTCTTTTACACCTGTGCTGGTGTTTCAGATTTGTGGAGAACTAGTTAATTCATCCCTTTTCCTCTGCAAGTAAGGAAATGGGTATTACTTTAGTGGTTCATACAGAAAAACTGAAATACAGGTAGGATAAATGTTCCCATCCCTAAATCAGGAACATCAAATACCCTGATGGCCAGCCGACAAGCCTGTCCCACTGAAGATGTGGGCTGTGTCTGACTCTGTTTTGCTGAGTGCCAAAGGAGAGAACCTACATAAACTAAGCCCTGCCCTGACACTCTGCTGCTCTTGCTGTGCTCTGTGGTGGGCTACAGCACTGCGTGATCATCGAGCCTCTGAGCAGGACCTGGGACTTGTGAAGCCTGGAAAGGATCATCTTCTGGGAACCATACCTTAATAGTTCTAAAGACTTGATGTTTCTGAAAGAAGTCTTCCTGTTGTGGACTGAATGCATCTGGAAGCTGCTTTTTGGAGATGTGAGATAGTTCTGTGGCTGGACAAATTGTGGGGCTGGGAAGGAGCTGCTTGTAGTGTATGGAGGGTACATGCTGGCAGGCAACACAGAGCAGTGGGATTGCATGCAGGCAGACAAAGTTAGGAAAATCTATTTTGTGGACATGAGTCTAAGTGATGTTAGACCCTCAACAAAAAGGCTTCAAAATCACAATGACTTCTCCCACTAAGTGCACCCTGTTCTTCTAGGTTAGGCCCGGGGGGGTGCCGAGTTCTTTGTATTTTCCATTGCAACATGTATTGGTAGACTGAAATTAGAGGTCAGTATTCCTGGGGCAATATGGTATGAACAGTTTTTCCTTTCCTACCACATGCAGTATCTTCATCAAGGGTGGTGGGTTTTCTGCCTTTAAAATCCTATAGCTATATAATGTTAATGAGGAAAAATGCCTGTTTCATTGAAGCCACACTATAGCTGAGGCTAATAGACAGTGATAAACACTTTCTGAATAGAAATGTATGACTTCTCTGAGAAATGTAGAATTATTAGTGTCAGTACTCCAGTGTATTAAAAGTACATGAAAATTTTACCTTGTGGTGCTGTTTTGCCTCCAAGTTTTGGTTTGTTTTATTCTGTGTAGATTTCCTTCATCTTCTGTCAGTGGTTTTTTCCCAGGGATTACTCTTTTGACTGGACTGCAGAGGAAGTAGGCATGTTGTAACAACACCTAGGGAGGGAAAAAATATTTAGAATGATGTGGCTTGAGGCATTGTTTGAACTCTGCTTGTGCTCCCCAAAGTTACACATATCAGCTTGACAAAGTAAGACATACTAAATAACTGAAGCTTGACAAGACTTTACAATTAAAATGTTTTGCCTGTCTCGGAAATTTAGGCTTATATTCACAAAGGGGATCATTCAGAGTGGGAAAAATCCATTGCTTTTATTAAAAAGGTAATGTGCAGTCACATTAACAGCTATTGTGCATTATCTTGAAGCAGGAGTGACAGTAGTAGTGAGCACAGTGGCCTGTGCTTCAGATAAAATCGGTTTGTTTCAATCATCTGATATCATCATGGCACAAAGCCATTACGCTTTATCTCTATTCCCATGTGCTAAGGTGGTACCTCTGTGGATCATCACAGCAGCTTTTTAACCCACATCATGGAAATGGCTTCCACTACAAATGTGTTAAAGCTACTTTATGTTCCTTCAGTAGTAAAAGTGGTCAGCAGCACAGTGAAAGCCTAGCCCCTTTTTGAAAGAAGCCTGCAGTAAGCTGTTGTGTTCAAAACCACCCTATTGTTCTCAGTAATAGTTGCTCTGTGTATGTTTTCTTATGCCTTGTATATGCACATTTTATGAAGTCATTTAGGCAGCTATCTTGAGATCTAGCATCTTAATACCTACTAGAATCTAGCCTTTAAAGATTCTTCAAATGCATCAGTGGTGCAGAACCTCTTCTGCACCTCTGCCAATTAAAATGGCCTTAGTTTTCAAGAAGTTTTACTATGAGTAAAATGCTGGTAGGCTGGGTTAAAAGCAGTCTAGGTGGCCAGACTGGCCCTGTGGTCAGCACTAAAATGTTAAGACAAAACAGTGTGCCTATGCAGCTGGAAATGAGATGTGGGAAAGGAAATAAAAGAAGTCCTCACTATTACCTTTTAAAAAACGTTTGAAAGAATGTCATGCTGGAGGAACATCTGCTTACATGTTAACAGCAAATGTGGCTTTTGTTGCTGATGCCACTTATGGCTTTTAGAGGCTCCTCTTCCAAGCTTCTTCCAGATTCTGAAGAAGACAGAGGGGCAGCTCTATTGTGACACATCAAAGGAGGGTGCAGCTGCAGAACACTGATTCCCTGCAATGCAGTCAACCAGATGGCTGCTGCAACACAACCGGACCATACATGAAGTAATGCAGCTACCACACTGACTGAAAGGACACAAGAGGAGCATCTCAAGCATGTCTTGTTCATGTAGGACAGCCATTGTCCCCCAGAGCCAGAGCCCTGGGAAAGGGAAGGAACAGGCTTTTGAGAATATAGGCAAAGCCTTGTCTTTTTTTTTTTTAATTTTCCCAGAGGTCCATCTAGCAGAACGTAGAGTTTTGTTTGGCCACTGTTGTGGGCATGAAAGGTCTAATGGTGGGAGTGACTCCTAGCAGAGAGGTTTCTGGGTTACGAGGAGGTAAATGTTTTATTTTAAGCTCTTGAAGAGCTCTAATCTGAAGGCTGGCAGTACACCAAGAAGGGATCGGTCTGGTGCTACTATAATTCATGGCTTGGAAGCACTAGTAATACAGGATAAGCATGCTTAGAGTGAAAATTATGTCTATTAATTATCAGTATAATTTAATTACTTGTCACAGTGTAGTTTGGCAGCACTGCTATAGTACAAAACATAAGGCAAAATATCTAACTGCTTTGTTTGCTGTATTGAAACCCAGCGGTATTCTGTATTTCACTCCCTCTTAACAAGTGTGCACCAAGAACATTTGTGGTGATGCTGCTTCTGACTTACAGATTTAGGCATTGGTAAATGGTCTGTGTTATTTTATGCACTCATTTAAACTACTTTGGAAAATTGATTGTTCTTATTGCTTCAATTTATATCTTTTATTTCCTTAAATCTAAATGTCCTGTTAAACTTCCCAGACTGATCATCAAACAAAAGAGCAACCCCACCTCTGTGTACATAGTAAACTTCTCAGGCTTTTAGTATGATCTCCACCTGATTCAGCTTTGCTACAAGCAGTAAAAGATAAAACTAGTTTGCACACTTGATCCTGCACCACTGGGATGGGGGTTTCTCCCCCCCTTCAGCTAGTCACATGCCAGAATTTTCTCTCATCTTAGAGCAGGGATCTTCACCTGGTCCAATAACTCCAGACATGTTTGATTGCTTGACCTAGGGCTCTATTGACTGTAATAGAACGGACAACTTGCTTGTTTATGGTTATCTTTCACTCAAAAGTTGTCACAGGATTTGAGCCTGTGAAATAGTGGATATAAACTCCATTCAGTCAGTTCAGATTTAAATATGATGACAGTAAAATGAAGTGATGTGTTGTCACTGAGGGTGGGTGAAAATATGGATTGAATTAGTTAAAAATATATTTAAATTTTGAACTACAGAAGACTGAAAGTTATCTTTAAAAGAAAAGGGGAGCCTAGCAACAGTTTCTCCAAATTTTAGAAATGGAAATGTCTTCTCGCTGCCTAAATTAAAACACTGCAGATGAAATTCTGCTCCTCTAGTTGATGAAGATAAACCTGCGTTTTTCCCAGCATCTTCATTCATTTCATACTATGCATATGTAAAGAGCACACATCCATGTCCGTGCTGCGCTTATTGCTATGGGTGCTTCCCCTGGCAGGTGGTTTTCTGTCACGTACATAGTTAACATAGGGAAATGTGAAATGCCCGTGGAAGCCCTGGGTTTTCTAAAATGTCTGGAAGTATGAGACACAGGTGGGGATTGATGAGGGACAACAATCCCAGATCAGAATTATCATAAGGTTTTTTGAAACCAAATATGCTAGGGAAATTAATTATACTAACATCCTTGCCTGCCTTTGGTGTAAACACAAATAGTCTTTAGAGATCCAGAAATCTGAGGAGTATCCTGTGCCCAGAGGGTGCATCCTGCTGTATGTCCCTTTGCAGTAGGAAAGGAAAGATGATTCAGGAAAGTGAGTTAGCTTTATTTATCTCATTGTTATAATTTGAGTTATGTGGTGGGAGTATGTAACCATGGTGATGAAACCGCTTAAAGTACATCAGAGTCAAGGGGGACTGGACTGATAATGCTTAATATCCAGACAGCTGCTTTAACATCCCTACCCCTAGGTGAGGGAAAAGCCAGTTCATGAACAACAGAGTACTTATCACAAATTGATTTTTAGTGAGGAATACTTGCCTGATTAAAGAATAGTTAATATAGTGTGTGTTGGTGCATCATCTGAAACCAAACACAGGAGATAAGATTTTGGCAAGAGCAAAACAACAGATGCTTATGGCAACCGAGTTTTATAGCAGATTTCTGGGTTTTGCTACCTATGTAATTTCTCACTGAAATTAAACTTTTACTGAAGTGTTAGGGCATCCACTTGGTATCAGAGGGATAAGGAGAAAATATATACAATATATATATAAATCTGACTTGCCTTTACATTGATATTTCCACTGAATTCAGCATTTGTTAAAGTTACACCTATCAACTTGGTAAAAATATGAAATTTCATGCACTGTCGTAAAAACTATATGTAGTAGTTGCTAAATATAACTATTTAATTTTCCATTGCACATATATTTGGATGGGCTTTTTAAGGACAGGCATGATGCTGTAGTCTGTATTCAACTCAGCAAAACAAGTTACAACAAATTAGCAATATATAAAGGGAGAAGACTAACTTTGGAAAAGTTATCTTCTCTGACATCTTGGAAATAGATTTTGCAATATATATATATAAAGACTAAAGTGACTTTCACAGCCTTTTATAAAGTGTCCTTCCTGAAAACTACGTGTAAGAATCCAAAATCTGAAATAAAGCTGAATATAGATATGTCTTCACTAGTTTTTGCCCTGAGAAATGGCTGCCTAGACTCTGGATAGCAGTACAATTTTTTGTTATGGTGGTGTTTTCCTTTTGATTTTCTTTTCTTTTTTTTTTTTGTTCTTTGTTTAGTATTCAAAGGTGGAATTGTGGGTTGTGGGAAGGAGGGGAAGAGATAGACATGGAAACCCTTTCACTGTGAAATATCTGCATGACCCTGTGAGAGATGATGGGGAAGGGGAAAGATTTGCCCTGCAGATTGGTTATATGGGTTGACTTCTAACCCAAGGGGAGGGGCAGACTGTGAGGAAATCTAACCTTTTTAGGTTTTGTTTATTAGGAAATTAGCAAATGGGGAGTTTCTCTGAAAGTGTCTCTTTCTGCTGTTATGGTTTGAATTGAAGAATTGTCCCAAAGTCTTATGTTTTCTCATGTGAACGTGCTTTTTCAGCCCCTTCGTGCTCTGGAACCAATATGCATTGAAGCAGTGCTGTAGTTGTAACAAGTTTCTTAAAGTCCCATGGCAATTTCTGAAAATCTGTGTGCAATGCAAAGTAAAGCCCTACATGATTAAAGTAACAGGCAAACAGATAAGTAATAAACAACAGAGCACAAAAATGAAAGCTTTTTATCAAGTGTACATGTGTGTTACTGTTAATCTTTAAAAATTATTGCTTAGGAAGCAAGATGAAACTTTGCGTCAAAGTGGTGTTCAAGCACATCCTTGCTGTTCTGCTGATGCCTCCTGCTAACAAAGGTGCTGTGTGCAACTGGTGGCACTACATTTGGTCTTAGAACCAGCACCCTGATTAATCATTTCAGAAATATCACCAGTTATCTCTGCTGGCACTTCTGCCACCCAGGGTTGTTGGAACCAGTCCTGGTCTTTCACAAAGAGAGTTCTTGTCCTCCCTCTGCTGTATTTCCAGCTCTAGAGAGCTCTGTATGGATGTTCACACTTCCTTTTCCTTGAAGAACTCTTTTTGTGTTTTAGCCCAGGTTTGAGAAAGTATGTGCATGTGCATCTGCATATCTATCCCTGTTTACCCCCACAATTAACTTTTAAATCAAATGAACAATTTCAGGTAAATCTGACAGCAGAGTAAAGCTCACATCTGGATAAACATCTCTCTACAGCCAACCAAGGAGCCTCCAGTGACATTATCTTCCCTTCTCATGTGTGATGTAGCAGTGAAAGGGCTGCAGTGTCAGCTCAGCTACTTAAGCTTTTAATTGACCACAAGAAGTTTGTTTTCATTTAAGTTACGTAAGAAAAAGAAACAAGAGCTCCCAGAGGTGCAGCTGCTGAGCACTTTGTAGACTGACAGAGGGAAAGGCTGTGGAAACGATGTGCCAGAACAGAGAAGGGGATTGGTGTATGTGTTGTAAAGCCCTGCTTTGCTGGGCAGGAATGTGTTTTGATTTGGATGTTTAGATGTTGGTCAGTAAGAATATTTAGAATATTATCTGTGAGGTTGGACTGTTTTGAAACCAAGGCTATTTAAAAGGTTTTCTTTTTGTGTTGTGACATTAATGGTATTGTAGCTGCAGAACTGCTAGGCATGGAAGTGAACTGGTTTTAGTCAGTAAATTACCTTACACATATTGTGGTAGATACAGAAAGTAGCATGCAGATTTGATGATTTGAGTTTAAAAAAGTGTGTCTGAAGAATAGCCACAGATCTCCCGAAAATAATACCTCTGTCATTTGTGATTCATCCTATCCTGACAAGCCAAGAAAGCTGTGATCCAGGAATGGATAACAAGGTACTGCCAAGCTTTTGCTTTAGAAGATGTTTCTTTTGAGTGACTGCAATGGTATAAGGTAATATTGTCTCTTAGTTTCTATTGAAGTAAACCTTTGGCTTTTGGTAATAATTTTAATGTATCTCAAAGTTCGAGCCTAACAATGCTAATTGAATTTTGAGTAATCCAACACAGCAGCTTGCCCTGTCATGAGACAAAGGTCAATTGGAAATCAGTTAGTCACTAGAAAAAATTATTGGGAAAATGTCTTACTTGTTCAGAGAGCTGTGTGGTCTGTAATATGGTTAATATTTGGGAGCCTTCCTAGCCTAGGAAAACAAAAATACATACACTATCAATATTTACATATTATTAAATCAGCAACAGCAGATGTAGTCTGAAGGGCTATGCAGTGTAGCTTTCATAATAACCTTCAGTAACATGCCACTTAAAATTAGTATAAACAGTTCATAATATGCAATTTCTGAAATTTATTGAAGCCTTAAACATTATGCTGTACTTACATGTTACAGTAGTTTACAGATGTAAGGTCACATAGTATCAACTACACATCAGTAATGACCATTATCAATTAGGTACAAACATTTATTTCCAATACAACTTAAAAAAAAAGCTGTTTTAAGTTGTCCCTTTAAAAAGCTCTAGTAAAGACTGTTTTTTCTTCATGTAAATATACATTTATTCTCAGATACAATTTGTCTGTTAATGAACCTTATTTAAACTGTAGCCTCAAGCACAGATACAAAGAGCTTTTTCTATTAACGTAAGTATAGTTTTGTAAATCAGAGCTACCATGCATTTCTGGTTTTTCTTAAGAGAAAATGTTATTCAAATATATTCATTGCTTAATTTCTCCCACTCACTCTGCCATACACTAAGTATTCATCACTCTGTATATTAAGTCCAGACTACTTCCTGGGTAAAACAGCTCCCATAGAACCTTGTGGGAGGGTAAACCTTTCTCTTCCATTAATTAACAGCTTTTATCACAATGATGAGACTTTACACACACTCAAAAAAAAAAAAAACCCCTAACCAAAAAGCCAAAACTCCTGTGCAATATAATTTCAAGTGTGGCCTTGACTGCCAGAAGACTGTGTGCCCACAAAAGGAAGATGTGTGTGGGCAGGAAGAGTTAACTCTCTGTGGAATGGAGCCAGCTGAAGCTCCTGTACCAGAAGTGGAGTCACACTTCGAGGTAGTGTGTGTCAGTGTCTCCCCAGGAAGTGTTCTAGTGTGGATGGGGTGAGATGAGAAGTCTCTTACAGCTTCAGGACATAATCTCAAGATTTTTGAGGAGATAAGATGCTGACACTTGTATATGTGTTTCTGGCTTATGTAAAAGGAAGAAATGTAGCAAGGATAATACTTTCATAAGTGGATTGACCCTTTAGCATCTGAATCCATCTACAATATATATATGATCACCTAGAAAATAATCAAAGGGAATCAGAACAAAACCCACAGATCTTGTATCTCTTTCAAGGAAATAGTAGGTTTATTTAAGAATTTCCATGTGAGGCACGAGGAAAGCTGAATTACAGTTGTTACATGCTAAGAAACATGGGTAATCACTAGGAAGGGAAATACACCACTGGGTTCTAAAAGTTATCTGTATACTCTTTTACTTTCAAGGCAATAACTAAGGATCATTGCATGGAAAAAGAAAAATACAATTCAAACATCTTAAGCTCATTGCTTAAGGAGTTGTGTTGTCATAGTGAAGCAGGACTGAAAAAGAACTTTAGATCATTACACCATGCCATTGTCCCAAGACAGGATTAACAATGCCAGTGCCATTTCTGACAGATGTTTAGCAATGTAATCTTAAAGGCTTTTAATGTCATAGCCTCTCTAGGCAATCTACTTCAGTGCTTAACTATCCTTATTCTTAGGAAGATTTTTTTTAAGTCTTGCCTTAGTCTTAAGGCAAGCACATTACCCCCTATCCTGCTAGTCCTGTGACAGTCACACCCAACTATCCACCAAGGATGCATTTCTGAAAGGAACAGAGTAGCAAAAGCAAATTTTCCCATGATAATTAATGTGATGGGTGAAAATGTATTCAGGAACTGAAGAACACACGGGGCAGAATCAATGGGTGGAGAGTCTGGCTTTTCAGCATGGGTCACTATTCTGAAAGAGATCAACTGTGTCATCTGTAAGACTGAATGTCCAAGAAAACTTTCAGTATAAGCATTCTTGATGTCTCTGAACAGTTGCATGTTCATCATCTTCCTTGGGTGAATCAAGATCAATCAGCTCAATCACATGTGAAGGACAGAAAAATGGGGCAATTATGGTGGTTAGCAGAGGACAGTGTTAACTGGTCAGCAGCAGAATTCCCAAGTGGTGGACAGAGAAGGGGAGGACAGTGAGGTGCCATTTTACCTTAATGTCTGCTGAACCCTTTTACAGGTGCAGAAACAATTGTCAAGTTCTCCCAGTATTTCTTTTTCTCCTGCAAGCTTGCTTTCTGGAAGGATTGGCTGCCTGAACTCATAGGTGAAAGAATTGCAGCTGCCTCAGATGATATAAGCTTAAACTGCTTTGGAGTTGTAGTGTTCAGTCTCAAACACCATTCTTCCATAATTTCAGCATCATGCGATACCACATTTTCTAACATTTGAGAATAAGGAAGATTCTAGTTTAGTATCATTAAGCCTGGATACCAAAGTTTGGCATCTGGAATTATGTTTGGGGTCCTACATAAAAGCAACTTCCAGGGTTTTGAGCAGTTTTTTGACTCAACATAAGATAGTGATGTTTTAATAGAGCAACTTTTATTTAAGCACCTAAACACAGGTTCAGATGTACAAATTCAGACAGGCGGTTTTGAAATAAACCCAGAGGTAAAATCAAATGCAAACCTTTGACCTGACCTATGCCCATGTTATGTGAAACCATGGGGGGGGCTTCAAGCAATGAAGCTGCATCTAAGATTAATTTATCCAAGTACAATTATGTTATTGAGTCTCAAAATACCAGTTATTTGATCTGTTGATCTCATTATTCTTAACATCACAAGCTTGTAGTGTGGGGATCAACAAAGGTATGGGAAATGTCTACTGGCTGTGAAAGAGTAAGCTATGAGGTGGCTGTGGGAAGAGGTTAGTATGTGGTTACTTATGTGCCTTTGGGGTGGACTTCATAGAGCTGTCATGCCTCAGGTAAGCACAGCAGGTCCCCATCCCTCAATCAGATTGCAAAATGGCTGGCACCTGACAACTTGGGGATGCTGCCAGAGGTAGCTTGTGTCTGAGAAATCACAGGCCTCTTCTCTATACACATCTCCTCACTGCTGTCCTCTCCCTGAAGACTTACAGCATGGGGTACAGGCTGCACCCATGCAGTAACCACAGTGGGGGGTACTAAGGATGAGGCAGCTCCTTCCTTCTGGCAGGTGGTATCATGGTGATAGGAAACCAGCTCATTGCTGAAGTTGACCTTCTCTACATTAGATCTGGGTGTGCCACAGCATAAGCTCTGGCAGCCCAGTAGGTTGCTGAAAGCGCGCCTGAAGTCTGCGTTGAAAGCGTAGATCACTGGATTCACTGAAGAGTTGGCCCAGCCAAACCACACAAAGATGTTGAAGGTGGTTTGGCCAATGCAAGGTGACTGTCCTTCATGGTCATTCTCTGGCTTGGGCTGGCAGAAAGGCAGCAGACAGTTGAGCAGGAAGAAGGGCAGCCAACAGCAAACGAAGACTCCCATTATGACAGAGAGTGTTTGCAGCACCTTGGTCTCCTTGTGCAGGGAACTCCTCAAAGAGCTGGTGGGTTCCTTGCCATGAGCTGGCCACTGCCCCCCTGCTCGCTCAAGAGTAGAGATGCGACGGATCTGGGCCTGGGCAATTCGGTAAATCCTGGTATAGGTGATGATCATGATGGCCACAGGAATGTAGAAGCTGATAAGGGAGGAGGTGATGGCATAAGTGCGGTTCAGGCTGACATCGCAGCGGGGCACTCCAGGCAGCCAGGAGCCTGGATGTCTTGTGTCCTTGGCTTTATGCCAGTGTAGCTGCACTGGGATGAAGGAGATGAGGATGGAGAGGGCCCAGGCAATGGCTATCATAGCGCAGGCAAGGCGCTGCGTCATCCTGCGCTCATAGCGAAAGGGGCTGGCGATGGCCCAGTACCGGTCCAGGCTGATGATGCAGAGATGGAGTATTGAGGCAGTAGAGCACATGATATCGAAGGCCACCCAAGTGTCGCAAAAGTGGCTGCCGAAGAGCCAGGAGCCACCGGCCACCTCAGTGACCGCCTTCCAAGGCATCACCAAGAGAGCCACGCAGAGGTCAGAGACGGCCAGCGACAGCACAAACCAGTTGGTGACCTTGGCGCGCAGGTGGCGGAAGCGCAGGACGGCCAGGCACACCAGCGCGTTACCCACCAGCGTGCTCAGCACCAGGGCTCCCAGCAGGCACCCGGTGAGGGCCCGCAGCGCCCGCGAGCCGCCCCCCGCCGCCGCGCTCCCCATCAGGGGCGCTGCCCCGACCACCACGGCTCTGCCCCGCTCCTCTCCCGCCGGCAGGACGCCCCCCGAGAGGGCCGCGGGAGCCCGGGCAGCCGGCACCGTCTGCGGCTGGGAGAGCGGCCGCCCGCTGGGGCATTTCTGTCCGCCGCCTGCCTCAGTTTCCCCGGCGGCGGGCGGCCTCGGGGCTACTCACCGCGGCGGCTGCTCGGGGCCGTCGTCTGTCGCCTCTCCGCGGCGCCTTCCGAGGGCGGGAGCGTCCCGCTGCGGCCCGAGTGCGGAGCGGGCGGCGGAGCTGCGTCGTGCCGGGGCAGACCCGCGGCTTTCCCCGCGGAGCGCTGGGATGGACGAGCGGGAACTTTCAGCGGGGTCCGTGTGCCGCAGGTCGGCAGGGCAGAGCTGAGGGGCGAACCCGCGGTCCGACGGCGCTCGCTGCCGGGTGGGGAACGGCGTGGGAAGTCCCCATGATCAAGCGCACGGTGGGAGAGGTCGCCACGGCATCGTCCTGGGGAGAATCTCTTAGCAGGCTTCGGTTTGTGTTTGTGCAAGTGCCAGGGGAGAGGGTGTGAATCTTCCCAAGTGTCCTTCTGGTGGAGACCACGATCGGTGGTGATCGGAATTTCTGGTTTCTTGAAGAGCAGGAGGGCGCTTTGCGTCTGTGCACGTTGAGAACGCTGTCAAAGCTGGGAATTAGAAGCTCTGTTTCCACCAGAACAGTGGGTTTGGCTTGGGTTTGTTTTTTGGTTTGGTTTTTTTTTGTTTTGTTTTGTGTTTTTTTTTCTTGTTTCGAATTGTGAAAAATGTGAAAAACCAAAACCATAGAAACCTAAGACATCTCTAGTTTGGATCAGCTGCATTTTGGCAGAAGGTTGCTTGTGCGTTTCGTCTGACACAAGCACCAAAAACCTGCCACTGTATTTTTAAATCAAAGGTCTTTTCTGATGTGTTTCACTAGTTTTCTATTTGCTGTTGTAATGCTATGCGTGTTGTCATAAAAACGTCTTGCACGTATTCACAGTATACTTTCAGTATTGTAATGCACATAGGGTATAATCCTTTATTTTTGAAGAATTTATACGGTGATCCTGTCATGAAAAACAAGAGGCTGGGATGTGAATAGAAAATATTAACTCACATAGTTAATTATCATGGCAATTGGGTATTTATTTTTAAATGAGGTGGGTTGAGGTTTTTTGCCTCCTACTTCATTCGCTAGTGCCAATACAAATAGTTTTAAAGCCAGTAAGTATCTGTTTTCCATTTTACTGCTATGAAATTCTTGGTAATTAGAACACAGAATGGAAAATTTTAAAAGAAATTTTCAGTAGCAAAGCTGGCAGCTTAGCCACTAAAAAATCAGTGTATTTAAGATCAACTAGCTGGATTGTTCATAACAGATTGTTAACATTTGGTTGTGGTTTTTAAGATCCTGGTTGCTTTGTGCCTTGGAGACCGCAGTCTTCATAATGCAGCCCATGGTGTGGTTCCTGCTGCGACACTGAAAACTGGAGTACATTTCTTGTTAACGTGTTTTCCTGTAAGACTAACTCATAATTCAAATAATTTATCTATAATCTTTGTTAGAACAGCAGTAGCTGTTAAAATAGCACAGGCTGAGAGAAGAGCCGGCTCCACACTGTCATATAGAACAATCTATAGTTCCACATATATGAATTTTGCCAACCTATGCAAACTACAGTAGGTCTCTGATTTTCATTCATTCCAATATTGAGTTATAAATTTTAGTTTGTAAGAATTATGTATCCATTTGCTGTTTTGCCTCAACGAATTTACTCTTATTTAACAATCAGTAAAATGACCCTGAGGCACAGAATATATTTGTGAAGAATTGTAAATGGGACAGTAGATGGAATTAAAGCAATATACCACTGACAAGGAAAGAGCGATGCTTTTGCATATTCAGCAGATAGTAGTGCTACAGGGCTCTGCAGCAGAAGGTAGCTAGCATTATCCTTATAAAAACAACTGTTTTCAATGTATCTGTGTCTCTCCAGATCTCATTATGCTCTACAAATATCTCTAGCTCCTTTTTATATGCATTATAAGTGGATTATAATCATGCTGTTTTGTGAGCATATTTTTTGTATGAGTGCCTTACCTCAAAATTTTGAGGCTGTTGGCTGAAGTCAAATCTGGCTGAGGGGTAGGTGTCTCAGAAAAATCAGTTTTCTACAGTTGTAATTAAGGTAGGCATCTGGGTAGAAGTCAGAACCCCTACTAATATCTTTGCTGATAGGAAGGTTGCAATGCAGATTCAATCTTTATTAAATACAAGAGAATCTGCACAGAGGGTGACATTATGAATGCTCTTATCCTAAAGAAAACATCGACACATCTTTTTCAGTACTGGAGCACCCAAGTGTAAGATGTAAATGCTTAAGAAACATTTATCCATTGCCAATCCCTACTGCCAACAGTGGTTAATTAAATAGTTAATTTTGAGATCTTATGCAAATGAAGAAGCATTACTATAAGCAACTTCATGAAGTAGCATCATATAAAGGAATGTGATCATACTGCGTACAGATATATTGAGGTAATGGTAAAATGATGCTCCAAGTTTTCTTCCTTGCAGTGTGAAAAACCACTCATAGTACGTGAATCATTCTAAATTGGGTTTTATGATTACCTTTACAGCTACTTTGGGGACTTATTTGTCTTGGAAGAAAATGTCATGGAAGGCAGTAACATGACATCTGAAAACAGTAAGATTATCTCTGTCTATCTATCCATCTACCTATCCATCCATTTATCCATCCATCTATCCATCACTAAAGAAAGTATCCAATTTTATACATATACGTGTGTGTCCACACATCTTTGCCTTATATATTATATTCATCCTTTTAATGCTTTGTGGATTTTGCAAACTTGATCATAAACTGAGACTGCTAATCCATTTGTATAGCAAATCCAGCATTTAGTGTCCAGCATGACCTTTATATTGGAGAGATGTGGATTAACTGTGTGATAGAACTGGAAGTCAATGAATATTTCATTGTTTCAGAAGCCGTCTAGACAAGTTAAAGAGAAACTAAATCAACAGCTAAGTATCAGAAGCATGTTTAGTCTATTCAGGCTTAACAGAAATAATAGCCCAATACACTGCCAATACAATGTGAAGAGCTCACTGCAGCTTTTGACATTGTCTGAAGTTGATATAGTCCTTAACGTGATTTCACTATGAGTTGTTTAGTAAATCAGCTCTTGAGATTGGAATACCTTTAAAGTTCTGTAAGGAAGGATAAAAGCAATATAATATTTAACTAAATTACCTTTTTGGGAAAGGGGCCTGGCTTCCGTCACCCCAGAGATGTCAAGTTCAGGGATTGGAAAAGCCCTCCAAGTATTGCGATCTGATACCTTCCGAATACTGAAGGGATACTGTGATGCTTTCATATGATCTAATTTGGAAGACTGTCTCTATTTGCAATTGGGAGTCCAAAGGGAAGTTTCTTAACTTTCTTAGCAATACTTTATGAAGGATAATACTTAAGAAAATTAAAATTTCAAAGAATAGTTGCCATCAATTCTCCTTTGTTGCTATTTTGATGAAACAAAGACAGTATTTTATACTTTAGATGCCTCTTAGCAGACACTTTGCTGATCAGATCATCCTTTCCTACCAGCATCAATAAGGTGTTTTCTTGTAGTGGGATTGACAATCTGACTAGATACAAGGTATCTGCATTATCTGTGTATGTTTTATGCAATCTAAACAGAGTGGTTCTATGTTTTTCTAGTGACTGGATCATTCAAGCTTGGCCTAAATGGAGCTGTAGGTTCAAACTGCAGTGTGCTTAAACATCCTCATCCAGACCAGGAACTTAAAGCATGTCCTGGCTCCCTTCGTGCTGGTGTATCTGTTTCCCTCCAGTGTGCGCAGGGTGTGACTGGGTTAGCACATGCTTCGGTAGGGTTGAGACATACCTAGGCAGCATACAGAAGGATATCTGGACTTGAAAGTGTGGATGTTGTCAGAGCTTCCTCAGTGTAGAGATCGTGGGTGTTACTTAGCAGCCTGATACTGGTTTCTAGCAGATCCTGAGGCATGTAGTTGAGGCTCTACTGAGATATACTTTTCAACCCAAAGTCTTGAATAAATCCTTCATTGGGAAGGCACTGTGGAGTTATAATTTAAATACAGGTGCACTACTCTGACCCTTCAGGTCTCACATGAAAGAGGCATGGTTTTGGTAACAGCCTAATCTATAAGTGCTTTCAGAGTTCTTATGCCCGGTATGCCACCTGAACATGATGACTCCTGGGCTTTTAAAATTATGGGATTGTCACATTTATCTTATACCTACTTTTCAGTCTGAATCTTATTTTCGTTACTAGAAAAGATTAGGTCAAGGGTTGCTGTCTTCCCATCATGCTTTCCTTGTTCTGAGATAGAGAATCCAACATTGTCCTTCCTAGTACTGCCTAAATCTTCTTTGATTATTTTCTTCAACCTCCATTGACACAGGATATGTACAGATCCATTATGGTTGTACCAACCCTTCTAATATGTTTCATATCCTCTCTTTACTACCCTGAGGCTGTTTTTAGTAGTTAGCTTTGGAACTGTACCCCAGAATTCAACAGAACTGCACTTTGGCTTAACTATATCCAGACATTCATTGTTTTGCCACATTGGGGTTTTGTCAAATTGCTTTCCTGGTATTCAGAGGTTCACATCTGTTTGGACATCTCTGTGCTTTCCTTAAGCAATAGCTAGCACTAATGTAAAGATTCTGCCTCCTTTGCTTCTCTCTTACTTGAGCATTCTTATCAGTTCTGTCATTTTATGGAAGTCTACCATTTCAAGTATAATTAGTCTGATTAGCATATGACTGCTCTAAATACTAGATACTATAAATAACAAAAGAGCACAAGGTAGATTTAGGTGAAAAACTTTTTAAAACAATAGGTAGATTAAAAAATTATTTTTAAAGCTTTAAAAATAAATATGCGACAACTGAAGCTGTGTAGGAGGTCAAATCAACCATTTGAATTGCAATTCTAATGTGAACAAAACGAAAGGGAAAACTCCTTCAAAGGACTTACTTTGCAAAGTAATGTACATAACTCTGCCTTTAACCTGAGCTGTATTACTTGAAATTTCTATCTAATCTTTTCTGTTAGTGATAAATACACATAGAAAAATTTAACGTTTCTAGACTTCTTCCTTCCAAAAAGTTAAACTTTCTGTGCCAAGAAACAAGTGAACACTTATTACTGTATCATGCTCATGTTTCACTATAGATAATGCTAAAAGGCGAAATCCATCTTTTGGGCATCTTGCATTGCATGTTTTCAGTACATCACTTTTGATGATGGGACTTTTCTGATCAACTTCAGTAATTCAACCCATTCTCCAGTGAAGTTCTATGTTGATATCACACTGATAAGGTCATCTTGTTGTTTTATTTTATCAGGATATTATTCCTTCTATTATTCTTCAGAGCCAGAATGGGCGAGTCTCTTGTTGTGTCCCTGCCTGTTGTTCTCAGCATCTTAACTCTTATCAGCTCCCATGTCTTGTCCCTCCCCAGCACATTTCTATTTACCTGCTTCCACCAAAGAAGCTCTGGACAGAGAACAGGGTTGATGGTTTGTCACTCCATCCCTCTGTTTTGGACCTTCCTGGAAGGGTGCCAGCGACAGAGCATAAGTATTTTTCATTCAGCACCTTCAAAGGCAAATTCCCTTCAGCAGGTACCCTTCCCAAGCCAGGCAGGGATGAAATGCTCAGGGTGACATTTAGGAGCAGTCCAAAATCTAGAAGATAAAACCAGAAGCTTTAATGCCCAGGCAGGCCTAGGACAAGGCTTCTGGCTGTTTCCATCTGGAGCAGCAGTCACTGGCAGCCTTCACAGTAAGGCAAAGCAGTATCCAAAGCCGGCTGGAGTAATGTTGGGGTTGAGTTGTCTCCTGACACAGCCCATAATTTAGGAGGCAGAAAGATGGTTTTAATGCAGTCTTTGACCTCTTGCAACAACCTGTATTTGAGTTGTACAGCACAAAAGCCAGCACTTTATTGAACAAGGCAACATGTCTAACTGCTTAGGTATTTCATGATAGTGGCTGCTTTTTTGCCAGAGAGGCAGAGCAAAGAGCTTTTTGATTTTGCTTTTAAATAGAAATGCAAAACACATTCATTGTTACGGTGATCAGTGCCTATGTTATTTTAACCAGTGTTTAATCTAGATTGAAGTAATCAAGATAATAATAATAATGTGAAAGCCAGTCTGTAATAAAGCATTGACTATTTCAAAATGCTACCTCCATATACTTTAAGACACAAATGTTTCATTGATCATCATTGCATTTATAAAACAAGCTTCTATATTAAGATTAAAAAATGCATCCCATCATGTGTTTCCAATAGAGGGCGCACGCACCACTTTGCAGCATAGAAAACTTCTGAAATCTGCTCAAACTGATGTGACAATTATTGCCAAATCCTATTCAGATTCCTATAGAAATTATCAATTTCTGCTCTGCTTCTGATAAAAAAAAAGTTTTGTGCTAAATTGTGAATGTATCTCTTTGGTTTTCTTCAGAATATGTATATTTTAATTATTCAGAAAATCAGTGTAAGTTTTCCCAACTTTTTTGCCCATGCCCCCACATTGTGTTTTCTAAGACATGTGTGTATTTTCAAAGGGTAGACTGCAAATGGATTTTTTGTCTATATGGGACAGTGCTCAGCACTCAGCATTGAGAAGTGCAATGTAATATCTGCTCAAAATTATTTGACTTTAATGAATTTCAGACAGCCATAGCATTGCTTTTTATTTTATCAATTTAGTGAAACAGAGCCTATCAGCAAGCTGGAAAGCTTTCTAGCTCCCAGCAGACGTGATTCACAATAGCCACTGAATTTTAGTGTTTCACAAGGACCATTTCAGTCTGTCATCTTGTTAAAAGCCTGCATGCAGCCACTATCGGAACCGGTTGGACTACCTGGTCAGACAACACAGAGATGGTGCACGTCGGTTTCTGCCCTGAAGAGTTGACATGCCACTGCCACCAAGCTTGGTGCTTGGATAACCTGGGTTTTAGGAATAACAACAATTAGGTACAAAAAATGTAAGCAAGGCAGAATTGATGCCTGGAGGCAGATAAAAGCCTTCTGAAGGCATCACAAGCCTATATTAGTTCTTCTCTCTTTGAAGATCCCTCATCCCTACAATCTACCCAACCTGTATGTTAGAACAATATTTGGATTCCTCTCAAGCACTCATTTGACAGTACAAACTTCCTATTATCTAAGGCAGGTTATTAGCTCATACTGGCAAGCAATGGCAAGCTCATTTACTGCAAGCTGATGGTCAGACTGCAATATTTAAAGTAACTGGGCATGGATGTTTGAGAACACTTACAGAACTGTGGGCACAACAGATAAGGTCTCCACAGTCTACACTGGCTACTTTGGAAAGTGATTCAGATTATTCTTCTTTATCTTCAAGGCTTTTCCAGAGTTCATGCTGGTAAAGGCTACATAAAATGATCACAGTAAAGATCACAGATAATAACTACTTAGGAACTGGCCCTGGTCAGAAAAAAAAAAAAAAAACATTCTGCAGGGGCCACTTCATAGCAATGTTTGTCCCAGAAATTCCAGTACCTCACACACCTTGCCAGGTAGTGCTCCATGTTTCTTTTCTAGCAAAAGCTGAGAAAATTTATGTCCGGATACAAAACAAATAAAATTCCTTGCCTATAGTATGGTCTTCTTTCACTGTAGTAGATAAGAAATATTGGTGGCACTGGCTATACCTTCGTTGTATGATAGCTACTTCCTATTAGACACCCCAACCATTTAGATTGGGGACCAGGTTCCTTTCAGTCTTTCTATCTATGGAAGCCATTGTATGAAGAAGTGGAGGTATGATGTATTATTAGTTCTTAAGGTCACATCAGGTTAAAATGGTTTATAATCCTGAAACTGAGAAATGAGACGTGTTCCACTGTCCCACAGTTCAGACATGGCCATTATCTAATAGCTGTGCTTAGAGCCATTACCAAATGCAGCACTGTTTTTGTAAACAGACAACATTTCTTGGCAAATATACTTAACAAATGGCCTTAATAAATAATACACGCAAGAAGTTTCTCCCCTTTTGTGCTGCCGGTGATTAGCCCCAGTTGTACTGGCTGTGCCTGGCAGCAGCATTTCCTAAGGGACTGTCTCCCATTTCAGCACGGCTTAAACACTGAGCAGCAAATTGAACCTTGCCCCTTCCAACCACTCCCTGCTATTCTGTTTGTCCAAGATAAGGGATACTTGTTCTTTTAAGGATAAACTCTTGTGTACTACTATTTAGGACCTGGATCAGCATTCACAGGCAGCACTTTGTAAACTGAGGTAAGCAACTCCTGCTTCCAGCTATTTATTCACGTGTCTGCATCACTAGACTTCATGTGCTGTGAAACCACCAGAACATTGTTTGTCCACATCACTTTCTCAGCAGGTAGGATTAGGAAGGTGAATGCATGACCAGGAGCTGGGACAGAGCAAGATCTGTTCACACCAACAGTGTCACTGAAAAATTGTTCACTCTTCCTGCCATTTGTGATTACACACTCTATGACAGTTTCTTCAACTTTATGTGAAAGGTCTGAAAAGTTCTATTCTGGTAACATCTCAAGAAAAAAAAAAATTATCATAAAATTGAATTAAAAGATTTCATCCGCAAGTAATCCTAAAACCAATTCAGTGAGATAGGGACATATACAGGTATAACCTGTAGGTTCAGGGAAGCATAAAATCACATCAAGTAGATTATTCCTAAATATTTAATATTAATTTAGCTTTCAAAGAAAAAAGAATGTGTTTGGAGGATGCAAAGACTGAGTCCTGTTCTCGTAGTCCACAATGTATGTTACAACTCTTTAAAAAAATCATTTTAATTGAAGAATGGAAATCCAATATGGCTTGGCAAAAAAAAATAAATAAAAGGAAAGAAAAAGTCCAAAGAGTCCTTTTTTTTTTTTCTGCTTGTATTTTATCAGCTATAGAAGTGAGTTTACTAGTGACATGGTGAGCAAACAGAGCACAAGACTGAGGAATTTGTGATAAGGTTGTAATCACCATAGTGGAGGACTAACAAATCTTTATCAAACTACACATTAACTTTAGAAAAGTAAACAACAAAAATTATAAAGCCCTCTCATTGCATGTGACAATAAATGTTGGTAGGAAAAATGCAACGTATACTCCATGCAATTGAATGCACTCCCACAAAAATATTTACTGCTGTAGTCTAAGGCAAATACATCTTACCTCACTGCACTGCTTAGGGAGGTTCTGGCACTGTTTGAACCACAACAATCATAAGTATACACAAGCAAAGCACCACAGGTTCAACTGCATTTAATACAGGTATACAGCACGTTTGATCCACAAACAGTGTAGTCTAATTGTAGGACTGCAGCACAACTGGAAGTGTGCTAAGGAGAAGCTTGCAGTGTGTGGGAATCTGCCAAACATCATGTCTCTGAACATCTTAATTAATTGTTAGTTTCACCCTGCGATGAGATCTTGTCCAGAAGGCTTTGCATTACTACAGACTGCTATTAGTGGGTTACAAAGAAATGAGAACCTCAGGAGACCACTGCCAAAGAGCACAACTATATTGAAATGGAAGAACATCTGAGGTTTTGGGAGCCCTAGGGTACAGTTCTTCTTATATATTGATTTGAGGAAGCCATTCCATATTTTAATTACAGAAGTAATAAAACTGTACTGAGAAATCACTAGCTGGGTATTGGTTATATTGTGTAACCACTAAATGCAGTTACCAGCATGGGTTGCCAAAAGAAGTAAACTAGTAGGTGAGTCCTTGCTCTGCTGTTCCTTTGAAAAGGAGAACCTAATGACAGACATTGGCTTATTTTTGTACAGTTTGTTGTGTGTTTGGGTTTTATTAGTTTTTTGGTTTTGGGGTTTTTTTATTTGTTTTTTTTTTTTTTACAGAGTGGTGCTGCTTCTCAGCACTTGAGAACAAATTACAAATTGAAAGTTTCCTCATTCATAATTTTCACAGCTGCAGAGAGTGTCTGATTCATGAGCTGCAGATGAGAATTGGAGCTGAGGACTTGCGTAAGATCATAAGAAAAGTCATTCCCATCAGACTGTGGGTCTGTTTAGTCCAGCGTCCTGCTTCTAAACCAGAGGCTGAAGCTCTCTGAACACTGTTAGGAAAATGTCTGGGTCTCCCTGAGAGCAGAAGTAGCTCCATGTCAGTGGCCTCAACTTTGAGATGATGAGTAAGAGCCCCAAAACCTCTCTGAGCAGTGGTGTGCTCTGAATGACTGTACTTTTGCTGGATTGCTCAGTCATGCACTCACACTGATTCCCCTTGAATCCCTGTAAATGTTTTGCATTTAATGTCACATAGCCCCAAAGCTTCCCCTCTCTCTCTTTCCTAGGAGAACAGTCTGTGCTTGTGTATTGCTCTCCTGTAGACATGGGCTTGTGAAATTGATTTCATGTGAGCTAACTTGCCTTTTAGAGAAGTTCTCTCTCTATTGTCTATAGAGTGGACCTGTAAAAATGCTTAGGAAAAGCGGGGGATACTCTCTATCTCTTGGCCTCAGCACTGGGGTTCTCTGAAGTCCTTGCAGAGCAGCCATAAGGGAAAGCTCTCACTGCTTTGTAAAAGTATCTCACTGCTCTGTAAGAAGTTAATGGTGCAGAAGCAAATCACCTGTCTCCTCAAATAATTTGTTTTGCCTTTTCCCCCCTCCACTCCACCCTTCCCACCCCCATCCTGCCCTGCTCTTTGAAGAAGCAGTACAGGAGAGAGGAAGACTGGCTGGAGCTTAGGTTACTAGATCTACTGTGGTACATAGCCCTGGCCAAAGCAGTTGTAATGATCTTGGAGTCAATAGGGACATTCTCTTTGATTCTCATCACCAGACCTGTTATATTAAGAAAATTGTTAACAATTTTAAGCTTAGCATGTTCGGCAGCCGTTCTGATGCTATAATTTACTGGTTTATTAGGTTTTGTGTGCAGGCATTCAAAATGCAAACCTGTATCATCTTCCTCATGACAAAGTGTCAGTCATAAGAAAAAACTCAGGTGTTTATTTTTCTTATATCAGTTTTCTCAAGTTTCATTCAATATCACAGCTAGTCCAAAAAGTCTCAGATATTTGTCCTTGAAGAGGAAATATGGCTCCTGGTTTATGGAAAAGCATGCTCTTGAAGACTCTAGCAGCATTTGATGAGCAGTCAGTTAAACATACAGTGTTACCTCCAAGTAAGAATGTTTATAGTACTACTAGTTTGTGATCTAAAGTCGCTGTGCTAAAAAGATGGTCAAGAGCATTGGAGCCACAGCCCTTTCTTTTGGTTTTGTGGTAGTCATCATCAGTCCTGATGGAGCTTTGAATTTAACTATCAGATACTTTTGCTCAAGGTGTTTAACATCTGAGGTTTTCAACATGTCACACTAGACCTGAGGCTCCATGCAGATGTTAGTTTGGTGAGCAAGTCAGATCACATTCTACATTTCAGCAGCAAGTTCTTGCTCCTGAATGAATGCCTCATGACCTTCTCAGTGCTGCCAGTAGCATTGTCTAAGTTGAGAACACCTTGTCATAAATATTTATGAGATTAGATCCTTTGCCCACGTTCACAGCCTCCTTGAAAACAATTGCCTGGCTTATGCTATCACAGGGTATTCCTTATGCTTTAAACTTGGCAGTAAAAAACAATCTGTATCACTAAAATCCTGGAGGGAGTAACAGAGATCAAAGCAAGAACCAGAGGTGAAACCAATGACTAAAATTTGTGCTAATTATGTGAGATGTGTGACATGTCCTCAGTGTTCAGACCTTTCAGAGAGTGCTGTTATAGATGGGGACTATTCCTAGTGAGGGAATGGTATTGAAAGGTCAGCTGGCAGAAACAGTCAAGGGTGTAGACAGGTCTAGATCTCTGTTGCTGGTGTATTTAAAAACCAAGGCAGCTGCCTATCTTGAGCATCAAGTCTGGGTCACTGTAGCACACAATAAATCTCTGGGACAAGGGGCAGGGTTGCAGTTTGTTCAAACCTTAAATAACGTGTATTGAAAAGCCTGACATTCTTTACATGATATTATACTTGTAAACTCTTTGGAGCAAAGTCTACATGCATTATTTATTTATACCCTGTCAGTGGGGACTTGTTAAGCTGAAAGTTGTATGTGCTTCTTGGAACATTAAACAATGAATCCAGTGAAGACTGCTTCCATTCTCTTTAAGTAACTAACAGTAAGAACAAACCAGACAGATTCCCTTTGCTTAGCTCCTGTTTCATCTGTATTCTCTCACCACCACCCCAAAACTGGCATAGCACTCAGAGCTGACAGCCTTCTATGGTAGAAAAGATACTGCTGTCTTCTTTCTGTCATTCCAAATGCCTAGAGAATATTCTCCTCATCTGAGATGTTTTATAAATTGAGCAATAGGCTTTGTTACTGCAGAAAAGTAACAAAAAGAACTCACCTTCACATTTATGTAACATGACTCATTCTTTCTTCACATAATCTTGTTTAGTAAAGCTGCCTCCTTTGTAAGGGCCACCTTTGAGAGCCAGGAGCACAAAGGACCTTATTCCATGCAAATTGCCCTAATAAATTTAAGGACAATACAAAATCCCTGCCTAATAAGTTATACACAATATTCTACTAAGTGGCTATTTTCTTTTCACTAAGAAATTATGCTGTTCTCATGTGAATATCCCTAAAACTTGGGGTAATAAGGGCCTCACTAACAGAGCAGAACTATAATATAATGTCATTTTTAACAGTACCAGGCAACAGCACCATTAGAGTATGGTGTGGTTAGGGTAGAATCCCATGTTATAATTTCTTCAATGTCAAGGTGAAGATAAGAGGTTCCCTCTCTGGCTGGTCATTCTCTACCTCTAGTCACTGTTTAACTCTCACTTGTGATGTTTCAGTTGTTTGGGTGGCCTTGCACTAAAATGAATCAGTGAAATTATGTGGGATTCTTGATTTTATGAACCAGATGATTTGACAGATCTCTTGTAATAATTGTGACATGGAACCACACTCTCACTTCACCCCTGTGGACTGCTGACAACCCTCTGCAGACTCCAGATTATCTACTCATCCTTGCTCATCCAAATCAGAATGATACTGTAGCATGAAATTAGTTGCCCAGGGGAGTACATACTTTTCTGAGAATCATTGCCTTGACTTTCAGATACTTGTCTCAAAACTGTTTCATTATCAGCTATGTGGGAACAGTATAATACAGAACCCTGTTAACCACACCTTTAATTCTTTATTTCATGGAGGTATTCCTTGGGAATTCCTTGGAAAATACAATACAAAGCTTTGATATAATAATTTTAATATATCTATAAAATTAATCTGCTGGTCTAGCAAGTCCTAGAGGTGGAAATCAATGCAAATTAAGTGAATCAAGTGGGTTTATTTTGTGTAAAAAACCTACTATCCTTTGGAATTCCTGGCATAATTGCCAAACAACCCAGCTGCAGCAACTGAAATAAGTTCTCTATAAGCCAATCTTGTGTTACAGTCTCAGTGTCAGTCTTCATTGCTTAGCTTGTTTAACACCTGGTACTGCTTTGCAGGTTCTGCATTAATTAAATCATAATAGTCTATTCAAGAGTTCCCGTTAAACAGTGAACAGTTTGTTGAAAGTGAACACAGACACTCTGTGGATTTCTAAGTGTGTCCCTAAACCTAAAATTCTCACAAATAAAAGCAGATATATCCTTCAGTTTGTCCCGGTGCAGAACGAGCTCCTGGATAATTTATGGATTCATACTGCATCCACCTTTTCCTACTTGTAGGACAGAGTGCTGCTGTGTTTCCACAATAATCCACTCCATATCACATTATCCAGGGAAACAGTGACAGTGTAGCTATTAAATGAAATCACTGTTGATCTTCTTCTTATGGTGTATGAAGTCATCCATTTAAGGTTATCACTTTTAAAAATTTCTTTTGAAGCTACAGTGATTACCCTCCCTGTGGCTGCCAATTACTCAAGGGCTTTTTGGGATATTTTAGTCACTGTATCTGTTTAACTAAAATAAAACAGAAGCACAGGGTGGATGGATGCAACCTACAAAGCGTTCCCAGAAGTAGTTCAGCAAACCAAAAGGATAGGTAATCCTGGCAGCCTTTACTGGGCGCTTTTGCAAGCAGCTGAGGTTAATGGTTCCTTATGTGGCACAGCTGGGTAAGGCTGCATGCCTTGCTCTCAAGACAGGCAAGGCAAGGCAAAACAAAATCAGATTTGTTTCTTCTCCAACCTCTGTGATACCAAGTATTCGCTAGTTACTCAAGTCAAAAGGGGTGAGATCAGACTTGCTTGTTACATGTAAACATGCTGCATGTCTGATCTTAAAAGTACAGTTACAAGATGAGAAGGCTTTATTACAGCAAAGCCTGGAAGGCTTTATAGTGCAAAGTCCTGACATGGAATACATCAACTTTTTATTTTATTTATGTGAAGATTCCCAGTGTAAACCTTTCTTTCTAAAATGCCCACAACTATAAGAAAAAAAACAATTACATTTAAGTTAATTAATTAGATTTAATTAAATAGCATGGCTGTCCCTTCTTCATTTCCATGGGGTGGGTGAGGCCTCCCTCTCTGGGCATGCCCCACTTGCCTGCCTTTATAACCAAGGACCTCTGCAATACTGCAGGATCTCTGAAGGTGGGGTAGCCAGATGGAGGGTTTCTCTGGCCATGAATTTTCAAGGGAAGGGTACTTCCCCTGCTATAAATTGTGAGTATTTACTGTAGGAATGCAAAAGTGATCTGTTGGGTTGATGTGCTACATTTGGTGTTTGCATAGGATGAATGGTACCCTGCTAGACCTTGTTCGGAGCTTTTGTTGTTATTGCTGCTCTGGGGGCTTGAAGCCCCTTTGCCTTTTGCCTGTACTTCAGATGGGAGTGTAATAACTTGTTTTTTTCCTGAGAGATGCGGTAGAAAATGCATTTCCTCCACCCACCTGCCCAGCGTTAACCCGAGTTCTGAGATCTCAGCTCCGCTGTGTAGAGCACTCACCCTGTAACTTCAAACTGCTCGCCCTATTTCTCTCTCCTACCCCTCACCAAAAAAAGCCCAAGTGGCGGTGGCTCCGCGGCGGGGAGGGGTATGCCGCGATCCTGCCCCGAGGGCACGCACTGGTCATGTCCCTGGCTCTTCCCCCTCCCGCGGCCGCCTCTCCCCTTCCTGCATCGGCGGACGGTCCGGCTGCCTCGTACCCTGCTTGAGGCTCTGCAGACCCTTCCCGCCCTCGGCTCCGCGCTTGCCTCCGCCCCTTGGAGCGGCTCCGAGGGGGCGAACGACAGCAAGCCCGGTGCTGTCCCTGCCGCGGGGCAGCGGGTAGCTCCGCTGCCGCTCGCCCCCTCGGGGAACCGGTGCCGGTCCTCTGCCTTCGTGCTCCGAGCCCGCCCCACTCTAGTGCTCGGGATTGCGCTTTGCCGGGTCGCCACAGCCCCGTTGAGCGTTCGCTGGTCTCCGCGGAGCCCTATCCGTGACGCGGCCCCCTTCGCCGCCTCCCGCACGCACGCCTGAAGCCTGCGGTACCAGGCGCCCCTCGCAACACCTCTGCATTGCTCTTCCTTCGAAACAATGGCGTGAAACCGCCCTGCGGGCGCCGGGCGTCCTGTTCCACGGCTGCCGGCCGTCTGCGACCTTGCCGGGCAAGGCGCTGGGGTGGCCCCTGGGAAGCGCGGGGCTGGGGGGAAGTGACCGCGGGGCACGTCCGTGCAGCGGCTCTGCCCGCCTACTGCGGCTGGAAGCGGCACGCCCGGAGCCTCCGCTGGGGCAGCAGGAGGGTGCTGCGGACTGGTTCAATCCCTGCACGGGTGGGTCGGCGGGGCGCTGGCTCAGGTGGTTGGTGTTAACTCGGCCCCGGGGCTGGCGGGGAGACGCCGGGGCTCGCCTGTCCGCGCGGGATGCGGTAGGCGCTGCGCGCGGCTCGCCTTCAGCGGGAACACGGCAGAGGCGGGGCCGCGGCCTCCGAGGCTCCTCTCTGGCGTGGCAGGTCCTGCCTAGTTGGCAGCTCTGTGGTCCCGGATGTGGCCGCGCCGGGGAAGG
>VXBZ01007325.1:0-44675 GCA_013399135.1 Heliornis fulica | reverse complement strand
GCTCTCGGCCCCGCGGCGGCGGGTGGGAAGCGCTGCCCGGAGAAGCCCGCCAACGGGGCCGCCTACGCCGTGGGCCCCCGTGGGAGGATGACCAACGGGGACGTCGGCTTCCTGCTGCTGCCGCCACCGGAGGGGCCGCCGCCGTCGCCGCCCCCTCGGGCAGGACGGGCCGAGCTTGGGCGGGATGAGCCGTGGCCGGGGCAGGAGGAAGCGAAACTGCAGAACGGGGGCTTCCTTCCCTGCCCGCCCGGCCCGGGGGCCGGGGGCGTCCCCGGGGGAACCGCCTTGGAAGAGCCGCTGAGTAGCTGCCGGCTGCGGGGTGAAGCGGAGCGGCGCGGCGGCGAGGCGACAGCTGGCAGTCCACCGCCGCCCCTCAGCCCGGGGAGCGACGCCGGCAGCCGGGCGCAGGCCGCCCCCGGTGTGCGGACCTCCCGGGGCCGGGCGGAGCCTGCTGCCCTGCCCCCGGTGCCTCTCGGCTTCACAGACGTGAACCTGAACTCCCGCAATACCTACGAGGTGAGCCGCCGCCGCAGCGCCCCGGAGCACCTATCCCACGGAGGGACGGCGCCCGCGGCCCTGGCGCCGCCGCAGGAGTCGGCGGAGAGGGCCCGGCGGGCAGGCATCGTCGGCGCCGGCAGTAGCTTTGCCGAGTTCTTCACCAGGTAATGAATGGAGCAGGCGGCGTGGCCGGTACCGGCGGCCTTGAGCTTGGGGCGGCGGGTCAGCCCGTCGGGGCGCGGGCAGACTGGGTGTGCAGGGCGGGGGCTTGCGGACTGGCGGGTCGGTTCGCGGGGGCTGGCAGGGTTGTCTGCAGAACCGTGTCTCGGCGTCAGTAGGGTCTTGCTGCTGCTGACTCCAACCCCGACGGGATCTTTCGCCGCTCAGTAAACGTTGCTGCAGTTCGAAGGAGGCTTTGCGTTGGACGTGAGGGTCCCCCTGACTGTGGGGACTGACTGCACGCTGGAATTTGCTTTCTGCGACAGAGCGTTTCGCTGTCTGCTTGAATGCTGCTTAAACTGCTTGTGGAGTAAGCTGAAAGTTGTTGGTGTTGGAAGCTAATTCCAGGTGATTCTCAGAAGCATCCTGAAGTAGCAAAGGATCATAAAGCTTTTGCTACCTGTTGATTGGAATAGTTAAACTGTATCTGCCCTAAGCTTGGTCTTGAAAGCTTCAAGGACTGGGTTTTGTGCTCACCTTAATTGGGTTTCTGTTAAGCTTCGCACAAACACAAAAACTGTAGGGCAACCGGATTCGTTACCTGGGGACTCTGTAGAGTCACTCACTCTACTGTATAGTAGATGCATCTTGACTGCAACAGTTTGTGGTATATTCTATATTGCTTGTATTATGTTTGAAGAGGGGGAGTTTAGTTTCCAGGTTTCTTCTGAACCCTCAGGGTTGTAGTTATTGTGTGACAGTCACTCTGATAATACAGTGGGTCTCTAAATGTTTTGTGAAGACAGAATAAGATTAAATTTATTAACTGAATAATTGATATAAGAGAGATTTGAGCTTGAGGCAGTATCCCAAACCAAGAAATAGGCTCCTTCTGCCAACCCTCGGGAAAGGGAAAGATGGATTCCTGTCAGAGGATAAGGGTAGTGGCAGTTGGAGGGTAAGTTTGATGCCTCCACTCTTTGGAGGATGGTTTGAGAGTGTCCTTCTATTCCCACTCTTTGCTATTAGTGTTTCTTCCTCCTGCACTTCTATTTTTTTTCTTCCCTATGTGGATTGCAGTAGGTTACTATCCATTTGCCTCATTACTGAAATGCTTTAACTGGTAACATTGGTATTTGTTGCTTTTCGCCCTGGAGCAATAGCTTGAAGTCATTCTGGAAAACTTGCCTCTTAGGTCTGAACTTGGTGTGCAGTAGAAACTGTGGTAAATACACACTGACATTTGCATTGAAAAGGTGGACATATCTTGTTAAAAACTGAGAGAAGGTGAGGGAGAAGTCCTACTGCCTTCAGTGTGAAAGCTTCATTGTTGTGACTGCCCAGTCAGACAAACTGTTCAGTCCTGGCAGATCTGGGTTAGGAGGCTGCTGTTTCCAGCTGCTCATTCCCATCTCTTCAGTTATCAGACTGGTCTGCTTTGCAGTTCTTTGAAATGATAGGTGTTAATTGTCTGTCTTCATTTCACTGAATGGGAGGAGAAACTGATGAGGTGAGAGATATGGAAATAGTGAGCAGCTGTCAACAACAGTATTTTATCCAAGCTCTGCAACAGAAAGAGTGGCTGTGCCCTCCAGATTGTCAGTAATAATTATTGTGAGATCACAGGAAAACTTACATCAATGACTGAAGATTTTGATTTTTTTTTCCAAATAAGTATTACGTGTAATGTTCGGCTCTGGGATAGGATCTGAATGTTGTATTTCTGCCAAATTAAGCCTGTCAAATCAATGTTAACAACTTTTTACTGAAAATTAATCAGTTTTGCTGTCTTTTTGTTCTACGTCTTTGTCGGTGTCAGCATGCAAAGAGGGATGCTTTGAGTAAATCCGAGGTATGTGGGGCAGAGTGCTGTGGCAAAGAAAATTGCATGACTAGTCACTTGTCTCCACTGTACTGATGTTTTGGTCACAGTATTAAGTGGCTTCTTGAAAGCCACGTGTCACTGCTTTGTACTCCTGTGTATGATTAATTATACAGATGCATAGGTACTGTTCTTAAAGTTTGTGGTCTTGTGTAGCAGCTTACAAGTGCAACGCTCTGTTCTTAGGTTAGTGGATAGCTTTTGGGTAGCCCTGGTGGATTGCTATCGGGTACAGAATGGTTCAGTGAGCAGAAGTGTTGTGTGGACAGTTGAATTCAAGTCATGCTGCTACCTTGATAGCAGTATGCTTTAATCTCCCAAAGCAGCACATACAGAACAGAATAGTAAATCAAAAAGGGCAAGCAGCAGTGAGTATCAGGGCTGAGAGGATGGAATGGTGATTCTGAACTCTTAAAGATGAATTATACTTCATAGTTCTACATATGTACCAGGTATCTTCTCAGTTTGTGTATATATTGTTGGTTTCTGAACTGTATAGTTATCAGCTGGATTTAGGTATCTGACAATTGGCAAAGTTTCTTATTCCTGTATTCACTTTACTGTTAACAGCAGTGATACTTTTTGTAGTAAACCAGCATTTTCCCAAATACTTGTTTTTCATCTAACAAGTTTTCTTGATAAAGTCGCAAAGAGCTTAGTTAGCAACTGCTACTTCTGGTAGGTTTTTAGGATGTACTGTGAGCAATAAGTGTAAGGGGTTGTACACATGTAGTTGGCACACATGCTTCTAAAAACAGTCTTGAGTCTCATCCTTTCTCACCCAGAATGGTTGTGCTGAGTTTTGAAAAATCTGTACTTGTGGAGGTGAAGGAAAGTAAAAGAGAGTGAGTATATATAGGAGTAAAACAAGTGAGAAATCACTGGTGCACACATCTTTTTCTCCCTCTTGGTAAGCACAGTTATCTGAATCGGTAAGTAGGTAGTTCTTAAAACGCCTCTAATCTTCTTGCTCCTACAAATGTCCTTGGTGGAGACTGTGGAGGGTTGCAGGGAGGTGCACTTTCCCAAGTACTGTTGCTTGTGTATGTAGTAATGTGTCTAGATCTGTAGTTTATATTATATATAAGTGCTAAGTAGCACTTGCAGCCTTTTGAATAATATAGGCATATACTTAGTCAAAAGTTGCATCTTGTGAATATTTAATACCAGAATCAATCTTTCACTTGGTATGCAGCACTCTTCTATTTTGGGAATTAGTGTGAAACTTTAGAGGATGATGTACAGTGCAGCTGTAGGGAAGAAGTCTGTTTTGTGGGGTTTTGGTCAAAAATGAGACAAGTGGAGAGTAAGCCATCCTAGTTGCAACAGATTTTCTAAATCTTCTATTTGTGTAAAGATCAAAGAACAGATTGACAGGGGCACTTCACAGTGATTAGTTTCTATTCCTGTATTGCCTGTGCCTATCTCTTGGTCAGTTCTTGCTGACATCCCAAAAGGCTCATGTGTTTGGTTTTGGGGTTACTTTTTTTCTTGTACAGATTGAAAAAGTAAAGGTAGAAGTACTTTTAAGATTTCAAGGAAATATATTGACCATATATTGGTAAGATAGAGACAATAACTAAGGGATAGAGCAAATCTTCCCTGCCCAAAACTGAGGGCACCCTTTACCCTTCTGTCTTTGTCAGACCTTGTTCTTTTTGCCTTCTCTTGTATTTTAAGTGAACAGGCAGATACTTACAATTGTTTTGAATCAAAGCTGACTGGAGGAAATAGGCAAGAAAGCCTGGACCCAAATCTGTGATGTAACTTCAAACTAATTATTATTATTATTATTATTATTATTATCATCATCCTAGAGTTAGAGACACAGTTAACTTGATATAAATACAAAAAAGTGCATTCATATTATCAAAATGAGAAGCCTCTCTGTAGATTCTTCATTCATTGTTTGCTAAGAATGGTTTGGTTTGTGAAGTTGTATTGACATGTTGCCCAGTTTCTGTCTTTGTCACATGAATAACAAATATAATGACAACTTAAGTAAATATAATCTCCAGAGTAAAACAAACTGTAGTAAACTTTGAAGGTTGAGTGCTCAGCATTTTTTTTTTGTTCCCAACTTAAATAACTTTGTACTTATGGAATTTTACACAAACATATACAACTTTTATTCATAAAGTTGAATTGTTTGGGGTTTATTCTAAGTATAGATCCCACTGTAGAAAATTTGTATAACAGCCTTGTTTTAATGAGTGAGTTGGTGCCAAGCAGCTCATGACAGTGTGCAAGTCCTCAAGGTCTACAAGTTGAAAGTGCCTGTTCTGAGAAAACTTACTTTCCAGATTTCATGATGTATAGGTTTTAGAGTTTTGTGGTTTTGAAAAGAATTAGTAATGGGTATTTCACCATAAATATGTAAGATGCCATGCACGCATGTTACTTGGTTTGCTAGTCCACAGACCTAATAGCCAAAAGTGAAATTTCAGATGTATAAGTGGAATACTTGTATTGTGATTTAGTGCTGTATAGGCTATATTGCTCCAATTGCTCCAACTGCTCCTGCTTGTCTCTTTCTTTCTCCTCTGCCCCAAAAGCTGACTAAATAAATGTCACTTTGAAGACCTTAGAGCCATATGTATAATCTATGAATTTCAAATACCCAAGGTATTATTAGCAGTTTCTCTGCTCTCTGTTGTAGACAGTGCAATATTCTACATTAGTATAGATATTTGCAGTGGGAGTCTTCTAATACTGATAGGAAAACCTACTTTAGAAAAGAATCCTTAAGCTAATGCTGTAGTTTATGGGGGATTTTGTGGGTGGCTTTTTTTTTCATGACAAAGAGCTGAAATTGCTTTTTTCATGTGCAACAAACTGTTGGAGTCTTAGCATGTTAGCCAAGGAGTGTTTTACAGAGGCATTTAAATTTAACCTGAGAGTATCTTCTCCCCCCTCCCTTCAATTTGCAGAAGGCCTTCTTCATTCCTTGGTCTGTTTTCCTTATTTTGTGTCACAGAATTTCTTAGAGACTCAGTATAGTCACAGTAGTGTGACAAAGTGAATGGGGCCTCTTCTGAATAGGCTGTGACTAAAAGGAGAATGTTTTACATGGAAGACGACAACCAAAGGAGGCTGCTTTAATCACAGCTGGCCTCTAAGAAAATGATAGTTTATGGGTTTGTGTTTTGTGGTGGTTTTTTTTTTTTTCCTCTTCTGGCTGTTCAATTATTCATTAGGCTATTTTGTCTTGATTGCTTAAGAATCAAAAAGGTTTAAGTTTTTGGTCACATTTCATTCATGTCGATGCAAAAACTGTTATTCCTCTCTGAGAACTCTTTGAACCTTTGTATTCTGGGAACTGCAGAGCAATGTATGATGTCTTTTTTATCCCTCACTCATTGGTTGTTCAGCTGGGTGGGGACTAGGTTTGTTAGATGGGGTGGTAGGCATTGCTGTAAGCATTTCAGCCTGTGCTGTGCTTCTCAGCCTTTTCATTGTTACTGCTTCCCAAAGAAGTGAAGCTTAGGCAGTTGCTGCCTGATCTGTCTAATATTGCATGCTGATAGCCAGGTTCAGCTGAGCCTCTCTGAGGTGGAGAGGACTTGAATATAAAGATCTGCAGGTTTTTGAATGAGAGCTGGGCATAAGGAGACCCTGCAAAAGACACTCTGTTAGCTTGCTATGGATTTGCAGGTACCATTCTGCTCTGCAAACCACCTATGGAGTGTGTTGGGGTAGCAGTGTGAGAGGTGGCTGGGTTGGGTGTTGTGTTGGTGAACTCATTACTTCAATTAGTAGTAAACTAGTTTTGATGGTCATAGGTGAGTTTATTCTTCCAGAACTTCAGAGAGCCTAATGTTAAGGCTGGTGATTGTGTAGATTCAATTCCTCCAAACGAAAATATATATCTGCATGAGATGATGCATCAAGAAGGCACAATTCCTTGTGGAAACTCATGTCACTCATAGATCGAATCACGTGCACAAGACTTGCAGTCAACGAGCTCTGCAGGTTTGAACCACAGGTTGATCTCCTTCTGTAGCTGCTGTGAAGAAAATATTTGCAGTTTTTCTTGATTCTTTCTTCATAAGTACTTATTTTTTAAAGGAGAAGTGATGTTCAGTTTCCACTGTTATATTTGGAATTTTTTTATTTAATGTGCTTTCAAGTAAGTGAAAGAGTCTCTAGATCAGGTAGTACAATAAAAGCTGCCTTGCTGGCTCCCCTTGCCTAGGGCAGTTTTGCTGATCTAAACAGACTTCCTGAAGGCCAGCTGTAGGAATAGGCAAGCCTGAGTAATTGTCTGGAAGGAAAGGAGAAAAGACACCAGAGATAGAGAGCAACAAAACATCCGTAGTCTTGGAGACATAGAAACCCAGGCTTGCTGCTACTTCTGTCACTGAAGTCTGGTTTGATGTGCTGAGGAAGATGCTATGGGAGAGAGATGATGGTATTTCATGTCTTACTAGTGCTCAAAGTTCTTGATGTCAGCTCCTGTGCTTTCTGTAGCAGGGGAAGCTTGTCCCTGGCCAGATCTCAGACGCAGCAAAGATCAGTCTGAACTGTATTGCTTCAGTTGCCTAACACATCTGTTCACATAGGCTCTTGTCTGTCCTGCTGCTGGGCAGTAATGAAGCCATTTGTGTGCTGGGTGCCAGAGGGCTTTAAAAACCCAAGTGAACCATGAACTACTAAAGGTATCTGGGTGGTTGGTAGCTGTGAAATGGGAAGGAGTGCAGATTCCAGAGCACAATGTATCTCTAGCTTTTTGTTGTAATAAACTTCAGGTGTTTTGCAAGTTGCTGGTTCCTCATATTTTGTAGGCAGCTGAGCAGTAGACTGGGGAATTGATTCCTTGCTTTGTAAAACACAAAGCCATCGGGAAAAACTGAAAGAAATTAGGCTCTTACATATTAATATCAGCTAACAGATCAAAGATGTTGTCTTGCATTTTGTGTTTCTGCAATTTGACACTAAAACAGTGACATAAAATATGTTATGAATTGCTAACCACAGCAAAAACATAGTGTCTCATGGTAGCATAAAAGCAGTACAGTGGTACTACGTTACACAGTCAAGTAGTGGACAGGCATTCTGTCTGGACCAGAAAGGAAAAATATTTTGATGCTTAACCAGGCTGGTTATAGTAACAAGCATGACCAATCACTGGGACAGTCTTCAAAATAAAACACTGCATTGTGTTTGAACTTGCAGTTCACCAAGCTGTTGGCAGCGTCAAAGGCTGGAAGTATTTCTCACCTTTGTCTTGAAAATGCGTCTTATAAAGGAACATTTGGACTGTAGGTATAGTGACTGCTCTGATAAAGCTGGTGACTTTTGCCTTCACTACTGGAAAGTGAGTCACTAATGTCAGTTAGCTTGCTTTGTTAGGTTGTACTATCATGAGATATTGTGGTGAGCTGATTGAAGAATTCCTGTTGTCTGGAAAAAGGGAGTATCTCTTTCCTCTTCCTGGTATTTGATCCTCTGTGAGCTGTTGTTACTCATTAAGCTGGAGAGTAAAAAAAAAGAGTAGATGGCTTTCTATAGGGTTAGTGAGTTCAGCTGGCTTGCAAGGTATGGAGATTCTTGGAACTGATGCAGCAGAAGGTAGTATTAGGTATTACTGGTGCAAGAAAGAGAAGCGTACTTGCCCTTAGTGGGCCTGAAACAGCTCAGCTATTATGTCCTTGTGTGGGAAGAAGGGGTCTTATTCCTCTACCACTGTTTTGCTTAGAGTGTGTTCCTGGTTAACCAGCTGTGGCTTTGCTGGAGTAGATACTCCAGGCCATGCAAGAAATAGTAGAACATCTGTAGTCAGCTGGTAGAAATTCTACACTTGCAGCTATAATCCAGGATTTTTGGTTTAGATTGTGGGCAACTGACATATGGTTATTACAGAAGATTGACCAGAGTGTTTGGTGTAGTGTCAAAATAGCTGCTGAACTGCCTGGTTAAGTAGGATGATAGAGTAATTTGGCATAGAGTACCTTTTTGCTAGTTCACTCTGAAGTGTAAAGATGAGACTACCCATCTTCCTTTATGCTTTCTATACTTGAGAACTCTGAAATGTAATCATGTCAGTTACCCTCTGTATGTGTCTGCTTGTTTACATGTTTTTGAATGCTTGAGCCTGTTTGTAAAGCTGACCTGTGGAACAGCTTTTTGTGAAAAGTAATAAGTAGGTTGTTAAAATACTGTTTGCTCACTGGTAAGTGTTCTGTACCGGGTGTTCTGTAACACTGCTAAATGCTTTCAACTCTTAAAACTTACCAGTAAGTATATACCTGTAGTAAAATTGTTTTGTTATCAGAATTTATAAAGCCACTTTGGGACTGGTATCAACTAGGAGCTTGAACAGTATGGCCAATCTCATTTGGTGTCTTCAGTACAATAATTAACATTATTGTGTCCACTTTGAGGCCAGAAAACTTCTTCCCTACCCCTTCATCCTTAGTAAGTGCTCCTTGGCAGTTTGTTTCAGATACACCTATATGTAGCAGAGGCTTTAGCTGACCAGTAATATCAATGGAAATGTCATAGGTTCATTTAAACAAAGCAAAAAGTACTGCAAGCCTGGCTTTGCTGAATATGCATGTTCTCCTGGTTAGTTTTTTTTTCCTTATTAATTTCTTTTTGTGGAAGAAGAAATTGAAAACTTGCCCATATGGCACTTAAGATTGCAGTTTCAGATAATTACAGATGTAAACATTGGAATCCCTTTGGAGAGGGTAGTTTGGGATATTTGGTTTATTTTGGCAAGGAGGGAAAGAGGAACCGTTTGTACTGCTAAAAGGTGCTAAAACTAGAAACATCCTGTAATAGATCCGTGTTTTGGAGTAACAAAATTTCAAGAGAAGCTGGCATCTTGCTTCTTGTTCCAAAGGTGGTGAGAGACACAAACTGTAAAATCAGTTGCGTTGATTCTCCTCCAGTAACTGTATAAACCTATTGAATCAGAATGGGTTGGTGTTTTGTTCTGAATCTATGTGGTAAGGATTTTAATCTGAGCCCAAGAACACTTTTATATAAAATTTGCAGATTAAGGTTAAAATGTCAGGGTAAAGGCTGACTCGAAAAGTGTATTTGTCAAGTAGTGGGTGTTTACTCCTTAATATTTTTATGTTTATGTCAGTTTTTCAGCCATCACTAATGTGACAAAGCATGTGAAAGTGAGAAAATAGCTCATGTCGTATAATCCCAAGCCAAAGTAATGGGCAACCAGTGATACATTGCCCACTGATCTAACAAAGTATTACTGTATACACTCTGAACATATGTTGTAACTTCTTGGACACTTTTTTATCATTTACTGCTACTGGTGTCCTGAATGTAAACACTTGAAAATGTAGAAATTTTGTTGCTCTGCTCTGCTTTTGTTGCTCTGAAACCTGTGTAAGTGGCTAACCAAAAAGGTTTTATTTCCTTTTAATGATTTATTATTTATGCTACAGAGTTGAGTTACTTGTTTCTGTATATAAATAATTGAAAAGTCTTGTTTGAAGCACAAGAACTAATCGTGTATAATCAAGCAATGAGTTTTTTAATTTTTTTTTCTGCTCTTATTTCAAAATTCTTGCACATAAGAGCTGAACAGAATGGGGCAAGATCTGAGTATGAAGAAAATCTCTGTTGTGGTCTTTAGCAGTTTTTGCATTTTACATGTGGTAAAAACATGCCAATGTGAATGTATTAATTCTTGTTATATACTTGGTTATAGTCATGAAGTCATATGGAATTGCAGGCTTTGGGGGTCTTCAGAATTTGTGCAGACTGTTCTGAAAGAGTTAAGTCAAAATAGTTAATTTTAAAGCTGTATGAGAAAAATATATTCCTAGGACGTAACTCGCTGATATAGTTCTGGATACAGATTGTTAGGTATGTAAGAAATTTCCTTAGCAGTTTGTCTTCTAGCTAATTCAGTTTTCAAACGTAGACCTATTTTGTATGCCTAGGAAGATTATTTGAAAACTAGTATGGGGTAGAGCGAGAACGGACAGTGTGCACAAGCATAAAACCAGTCTTTTTGGAGATGCAAAATCAATTTTGTCTTAATAGATACACAGTTTTTATTGGTTAATGTTACCTTGTTGCTTTTACAAATTCTGAGCATTTATTGGAATCCATGGATCTGTATTATACTTCAGTTATTAGAGAAATGCTGTGTCAAAATTAAATGAATTTTTGTTATGTCTAAGACAAACAGAAAACTTAGACTGTTTTTTGTCCAACTCTGCTCATGTAAGGATTCATTCCGTGCTGGATTCTCCCTGGAAACCTTTGTGGTTCTGAGAGAAGTTATGTAGGATAGAGTGAGAATACTCTTGATGCTGAATCCTTCGTGTTTGTGTTGCTTCCCTGGTTTTAACATGAGACAGTTGTCTTATGCAGTGTCTAATAATGAGTAATGAGTGCTTACTAAAAAGTGAAGTATAATTAGCTCTTATTTCCTTTTGCTAGTTCTTGTGGCTTTTAAATCTTGTTTTTTTCAGTGCTTCCATGTTGTAGTTTTGGAGAGGTAGATGCAATGAGAAGAAATGATAATTTATTGAAAATGACAGTAAACCAGACAGTTTTGTGTGTAAAATGTCAGGAAAATGTTCTAGCAGCAGGTATTTTTTCTTTTTAAAAATAGTTATATTGGAGTATTAAACCTTACTGAAGAGATCACTTACTTGTTAGAACTCTTTTGTATGTAGATCAGTGAGTAATTATTTTGACCAATGTCAAAGTTACAAGGAAAATAAATTGGACAATAGCAGTCTAGCTTTCAGCATTGAGATTTAAACATGGTATTCATTTTTTTTTCCAAAGATAACCCTGAATTCTGAATATTTTATTTAGGGGAAAAAATGTTTATTTGGAGGACCATGCTTAAAGGCTTGCAAGCATTGCTTTCCAGGGATGCCTATGGTGCTTTGTTGTCTAACACAGTGCAACATTTCAAATTAGATTTATTCATATATTGAAGTGAACTGTGAGGAAGCACGCTTGGTTGCCTGGGTGTAACAGCAGTGATGATCATGTACCTTATGCTCTCTTCTGAGACTGTATCCTTGTCTCAGTAGTCAATATCACTTGTTTTTAAGCAACTTTTCACAGCAGGATTAACAAATTGGAGAAAGGTAGGCTTATCTTAATATGTATCATACTGATGCTTATTTTAAATGGCACGGGTATAAGACCCAACCTTCCACTGCACTTGAAACTTGTACATAGGCAGCAGAACAGGTGAAGCTTGGGTCTGAAAGTTGGGTTAGAACGGATTGATTTTCTAGCACCTAATAAGTAGAATGATGCCGCAACCTTTCCTTTGATGCAGAGGAGGCAAATCCCTATTAGGATCTGTCTGCTTTGGCTGGCTAATTATCTTTGAGTTTGCTTTTGAAAAAATCTAATTGAAGCTGTAATACTAGACTCACTGGCTAAACAGTTAGAATGGCATTCTAGGCAACACACCAGGGCTGCATTTTAGTTTGGCCTTTTGTGACTTTAGAAGTCTGTGAAATGCAAGTTAGCTACCATTTTCTTCTCCTTTGTGGTTCTAGCAGAATTCATACTCCTGATTTCCTACCAGTTTAGGATAGCTGTGCTACTGCATGACTTCCTTTTAGTCCTGTAGAATTCTATGATTCTGAGCTGGGGCTGGCACTTCACGTGGTGTTGAATGTAGGGGTTTTATAGGCCACAGGTTACAGTTTTATGGAGGGAGTGGAGAGATGAGTCAGAATCTGTATCTTGTTTTAAAGCTAGAGGACTCAGGGCTGATGTGGAGTTGTGAATGCTGTGGAAAAGTTTTGTCTTCAGATTTTTGAGGGGTGTAGAGGAAATCCAAAACCTCAAAGTAAAAAAGCAAATATTGAAACATCAAAATATCAAATTCTACCTATCCCCTTCTGAGACTTAATTCTAACTGCATTTAGACTTTACCAATTTATCTTGTATAGCAACAAAAAAGTGATCTGAAAAGCAAAAGCAGAGTGGAACCAAGGGATTACATGACTAGAACATCACCTCTATGCCACCTGTGGAGATGGTTAAGGACCTTGAATTACTGTACCATCAGTATGGTAGAGCTCTTGCAGGGTGCTGGTGTAGTTGAAGCAATGTTGTTAAATAAGGAAGAAAACTTGCCACTCATAGCTGTTACTACAGCTGTGTGATCAGAGCCCCTAGGTTTTTGTGTAGTGCAATCCAGACCATGTTAGGAATAGATGTCTTGGTATGTGCCAGTAACAGCTTCTTATTCTGTAGCACTTCTGTTACTTTTCAAGCTCTTCAATGTGCCTACTGAAACGTTTCTGAGAGTTGCTTGTGAGTGTTAATGCATGTTCCAATCTGGTTATATAAAACTAGCAGTGGGGGGGAGGAAAACCCAAACTCTTATCTTTTCCACTGGACTCCTATAGAGCTTAAATCAATGAGCGAATTTAATATTTTATCCCACAGATTATTTCTACAGAAAGCATTATTCGGCCCTCAAGTGGAGGGTTAACTTTAAGGAAATCTTAAGTTTAAAAATGGATTTTGCAATTCCATACCAAAATGCTATCGACTTTTCAGTCATCACAATGGATGATTTTTCCTGGGATCAGTGAAACTCATGAATATTCTGAGCAGCAACAAACACTTAAAATCTAGTACACTTCCTGCAATTCAGTGAATGCAACTTGCAAGCGTTTAGACACTGGTCCTTAGCAGCTCTTTTGTAAGTCTTTACTGTTGTCAACAACACATCAGATGTGATACCGCTAGCTGCCAAAACAATGTATTAAAAGTGCTTTTCCATCTTCAGCAAAGCTTATTTGTAAACTTTCCATTACCTTATCTTCAGTTAAGAGTTTCTATGTGAGGTTTATTCTGACAGGATATAAAGTGATCTTCAATGAACATCTAACAATAAAATTAAAAATGTGTGTATTCATGAAAAGTGAAACAAGTATTTGCTTAATTCAGTACACTAAAGAATATTAAACACGCATACACCCTCCTTCTTACCCTCCCTTCTTCCCTCCCCTTCCCTGGTTACGGTGGCGACAACGTTCTGGAAGGTTTGTTTTAATGTTATATTAAAAAAAAAATAAAATATTGAGCCATGATCATGCAATTTTTTTTGTACAGAAATATTAAAACTTTCTGTGTGTTTACATGTTTTCTCTTTTTAAATCTACCAGCTTCCTGTTTAATCATAAACAGGTTGGTACAGTGTTGGATTGCCATTGGTGTTAAAGGTGTACATCTTTCACCTTCCGTAAGTACTAGAGAGGCAGTGGGGCTGAACTGCTGGGTAATCCTGGTGGTACTCCAGTATGTACAGAAATCCAATGGCTATTACTGTCTGTGAAGTCAGGTTGTGTGAGGTATTTAGTATTTCAAGAACAGTACTCCTGAATGTATCTTCCTGTATATATGCTTTTGGGTGGAAAAAAACCACAACCTCCTCCAATGAAGTTCAAATACAGCTGCTGCAGTTCTTGCAGATTTAAGGGCAAGGCTACAGTCTAGTATTTAGTGACACCTTGTTTTTAAGAGTACTTTGTCTTATTTTCTTGATGACTTTTTAAACACTCCTCCTCCCCTCCTGAAGACAATGTAAAGCACTGTGAAATGTCCTGAATTTGGGAAATATGCTATTGTTATTTATGTAAGCATGCTTTTTGCATTTTTCAACAATTTCTTTTTAAAAAATTACCTATTTTTAAAAAAATGGACCTATTAATTTCACTGATGGTCTGCATCCTGGGATTGACTGAGGACAGTGTATTTTAAAGACCTTGTTACCACGGCTTGGCTTTCTTACCAGTTCTTCCTTCCAGGTTCTGTTAGAAACCACTAGTTTGATGTTCTGGGCATTTAGTCCATCCCTGTGGAAGCAAAGTAAAGATAACAGTTGTGGGTTGAATGGATTGTAAACTATGCTTACTAGAACACCTTGTGTTTAAGTAAGTTATTATTAATAGCAAATGCTTGATTCCATTAATAGCAGGTAACTATTCATACAGTGCAAGCTATTATTCCAAGACATGCTTACTCAGTTATTGGGTTGGAAAAACAGCTGGGTGACCTCCACAGAAGGGCAGGGGGTTGCTGATATACCAATTGCTTCTATGTGGCTGTTGGAAAAACACCACTGAAGGCATTCTCCCTGTCAGGTGTGTAGCAATCCCATACCCCATACTCCCAGCCTAGAGCAGCTGCTGCTTCCTTGAATGCAACTGGCTTTTTTTTTTTTGTGTGTCCTTTTTAGCAAGCTGTTGTTGATGGTGGCAGTTGCTGATGGGAGGAGAGTCTTGGAGTTCTGAGTTTCTCAGTTTTGGAATCCATAGGATTGCTAGTTTGAGCTACCTGGTTTTGTAGACTATGTTCACACAAACTGGCACAGAAGGTTTTTTTTTGTGACAGGCATTTGCTGGTTTCCCAAAGAAAAAATTCTGGGAACTGAAGAAGTAGTTTGTACTTGAAAGTTATACAATGTTTTACACTAACAATTCCTAATTGTAAAACTCTGCTGCATAGTCAGAAACCCTGACAGCACTGGAATTTGTGCGACACTGTGCTTTTCAGACAGCTCGCGGTTGTTGCAGCATGTTACTTCTATCTGGGCAAGGCCAAGAGAATGTTTTATGTGCACAAACATAAATACATTCAATTTGAGAGGGATGTGTATTTTAAACTACATAAAATGCTTTAGGAATAAATCTGGGGATCCCCTTCCAGATGAAGGGGGTAAAAGTACAAGGTTACCTAGTTAACACTGAATGAAAACATCTTCCAATAAAAGTGCTCCATATTCTGTTTGCTCAGAGGTCAGTTGTTAGCATCCTGAGAATTAACCTTACAGACTACTGAACTTTTAAATCCCTCTGTTATTTGTAAGGTTCTGGAAAGTAACTTTCCAGTATTCAGAATAAATGTTGTCTTTCATTTTCAAGGCACTCGTACATAGCATGCTCTGTGGGAGCTTGTGATCAGTCAAATAGTACAGCCCCGTATCTAGACAAATGGTTGCTAATATGATCTTGTGATGGTTGGCTTTCTAAGAAGTAAAGAGCGATGCAGTCAGCTGCCTCTTTGAGTGTGATTGCTTTAGGCACTGGCAAAGGTTATCTGCTAAACTGAAGGTGTGTACATGTTCCCTGTGTTATGAAAGCTGAAGGTATGAAGACTGAAGGAAATGTTAGTAGAAGTAATAGTTCACCATTAAAAAAAATATAAAACTACAAGTTACACAATGATTTCCATCTGTATTCAGTCTCCAGCTAACTCCATAAGGTACACTAAACCAAACCCCAAACACAAGTCTGAGAGCTATTGCATGCTTCTAACTTACATTTAAGAAAGTGTCCAGTATTACTAAAAGAGTTCTGATATTGCATTAAGTAGCTTAGAATTCAGAGGTAAAACTGAGTGTTAAGTACAAATAATGGCTTCAAAGCCAGTAATGAAAGCTGCCCAAGTTAAGTTAATTATTTTAAAGTGTAAATGAAAGCTGAGGTATCACACTTTGCATTTACTAAGCAGTAAGTCTCTATGGTGGTGAACTTGGCTTAAGGAAATGTGAGTATAATTATAACTTGTTTCTGTACTTATAATAAACAAAAAGAAAATCCTTCCTTCTTTGCAGAAACTTTTTTGCTAAAAGGACAAAGGAACTCAAGCCTGCTGTCCAAAGCGCACCTGGTTGGAAGTTGTTTGGAAAAGTACCCCCCAGGGAAAACCTTCCTAAAGATTCCAAAATTATTCAGCAGGTGAGTAAACATCACACAACTCTTGTACAAAGGTTGTAAAAAATTAATGATTAGGTACTGTAGCTGTTTGCTGTTGTCTCCCTGTTGTCACTATGCAACCACAGAGTGCTCTGGGAGCACTGTCTTGGGGCTTTTTCTAAATAATGCGTTTCATGATTTACTAGTACGTTCTTTAGTGCATCTCAGTGCTTATATAAAAATGTGATACATGTTCAAAAAGAGTTTCAGCTTTTTAGGTCAAAACATCAGAATTTACATTAATTTCCTGTTGGGGAAAGAACCCCAAACAAAACCAACTTTGCCTTATTTAATATGATATACCACAATTTCTTAATGGTAGCGACTGTGAAATACTCCAGGCTTCTTTTATGAACTTCAGTTTTGAAGTTACTCTTGCCTGTTTTGTGCAGTAAAACATTAGTCATACTTGTATATACAATTTCTCTTCAACAACAAACTAGATGCTAATCTTGTCAAATTTATCCTCTTAAAGCATTCTTGAGTATTCTTTTTCTGTATTTATTTTCAATTCATCTTTCCATAGTTGTTCTTGCCTGGAAGACTTACTATGTGGGTAACTTGTGACAAATTGCTTAGAATTCTGGAATGTAATCTTGCTTCATTTAGATTTTTAATCTCAACCAAGGTAATTTTGTTTTTAAGTAGTAGCATGAGTTGAACTTGTTTTGGAGTTACTGGGATACTACAGAGATATTTCTGATTTCCTTCCCCTGATACAAAGCTGGATTTCCATATATTTGTTCTTGTGGAGTCTGTCTTTAATTTGATAAAATAATAATTAAACAGTATAGCCTTTAGAAGGTGGACAATTGGTAATATATCATTAATTTCATGTTAACATACAGTGTTGAAATTGAAAGACTTGTTGACATAAGAAATATGAAGCTCCCTTGTGTTGGTGAAAACAGAAACTTGAAACTCCTGAGAGCTGCTTTCCCTGTCTCCTTTCTTAAATGCTGCATAAACGGATGCAACTGAAGTGAGAAACAAGAGGTTCTTTTTGATGGACTTCAGTGTGAATGGACTTGTCACACAAGAAAAGTTGTTGGGAAATGATGAGATTACAGAAAGCGCCATCTTGGGGGGGTTGGACTAGATGACCTTTAAAGGTCTCTTCTAATCCAAACCATTCTATGATTTACTCTGAAGTGAACTGAGTGGTTTTTTCAATGCTTTCAAATACAGCTTTATTTACTTAAATGGTTTCCCTTTTTGGGTGGAAGAAGGCAAGTGCTCTTTACTTTCAGATGAGTGATTTGTGCCATGAAAATACTGTGGTACATGTCCAGATGTCTCCTCTATCTTGAGAAATTGAGAGAGCACACACTGTTACCAGTCATCTGCTTCCTGTTTTCTAGTAATGAAGATGTTTGTTCTGGAGACCAGGTCATAATCTGCAGAAATCTTATTTTCTTACCCTGTTGTCCCTCAGTGACAGTTTTTCTTTTAAACTGTGGTGTTCTCAGTTTTTAACTTCCCCAAAGTGGCAGAAAAGTAAATATATTGAAACAATTTATTGTATTTAAACACAACAGAGTTGGTCCTAGACACTAGTCATGTGGCTTGTGTTATAACAGTTGCCAGATTAAGGTCGCTATTGGATTCCTATAATCTTAAGTAATAGTGTCAGTAAATAGCTAATATTTTTAGCTTTTAATTTAGCTAAAGCAAGCATGGTCTTAGATAAAACATCATGAGCAAAGATATACAGTTATCAAAGCGGGATCTGGACTGACTGGATTGACTACTTGTGTACAGTTAGATCTATAATACCTGAGAAAATGTGTTTGTTTTTTTTTTTTTTTTTTTTTTTTTGTTTGTTTTTTTTTTTAATTGATATGACCCTCTCAATTGAAGTGAGCATAGAAAGTTCAATGTGAATGTAAGGAAAAACTGTTTCACTGTGTGACAGGACTGGAACAGGTTGCCCAGAGAGGTGGTGGAGTCTCCTCTGGAGACATTCAGAAGCCACCTGGTTGTGTTCCTCTGTGACCTACTCTAGGTGATCCTGCTCTGTCAGAGGAGTTGGACTGGATGATCATTCGAGGTCCCTTCCAACTCTTAACATTCTGCCGATGTCCTGCATATGCGTTTAAAACTCACATATGCACAAGGAGCTACATTGTATTTGAAGAAAAAACATTTTCTTTTCTCAAAGTAAAAATTTGCTAAGATGGAGATGTACCTATAATTCATTCTAACACACTTGGTTATTGAGTATTGGTGAAAAATAGTACCTTTGGAATGGTTGACTTGAGTCCCTAAACTAAATTCCTCACTATACAGATGTGACTGAAAAGAATTTAGGCAAGAATATAGTTATGAAGCCTTTAAGAAGTTGATAGAAATATGATGAAAGTCTAAAATGTTCTGTTTGCAAGCAATTATGTGAACCCAGCAGGATACTTCATATCTTAACGCTGTCTCTCTAAACTTCCACATTAACCTTCCAAATGAAGTCAAGGGATCAGGTGTGATGTGAAATAAACCTGCATTTTTCCCTAATTTTTTTTAGTCGTCTATGGTCAGAGTGGTGGCTACTTACTGTTTACCAGTTCTCGTAAAATGAGCTTGTAGGTGTAAGACTAAGCAATAGAATGGGACTATTCTGTAGGCAAGGTGTCTGTGAGGGAGTTTGCCAGTAATAAACTACTGTAACAAATCTTGCCATTCCTGAACAGCTATGGTGTTCTTCATGGTTGAACACAAAGTTCTGTGGCCTTACTGAAGCAAGTGTCCAGCTTTGGGAGGGTGCATATAAACCCTTGGTTAAGGAAACTCAGTAATGAGTCAGCATCCTTCAGATGAAAAATGGGATCTTAAGCCTTTTTGCAGGAAAATTAACTTGCAACAGGAAAAACTTCATAATTAATGGAAGGAGGAAGTCTTTTGGGAAGGTTAATACTAACATCAAAGCTTTACAGCAGTACTGTGAAGCTTAAAGGGCTTGCCTATTTGTGTAAAAAGAAAATAAAACCAAACCAAACCAAAAAAACCCAAACCAAAAAAACCTCCTGTATATTTAAAGTAAAAAGGGTGGCTCACATGCCCTGCTTCCATCATGGAAGTCTCCTTTGTTTCTGTTTTGGTAAGTATGATGCAGTAAATTTATAATTAAATGTAAATGAATGCTTGTGGCTCCCAGTCACTGTCTATCAATTTAGACAGTGCTATGCATGCCTCTCTGGAGAAGTCAGGTAGTGATTCTAATGGCTTGAATAACTTCCAAGAAAATCTGGAAACTTAGATTGGGATACAGTTTCAGACATTTTTCACACAGCGATGCTAGCCAGCTCTGTCTTCAGAGACTGTCTAATGAATATTACTGTAAATAATCTCTGTGAGTTTCTTAGCATATGTAGAAGATGATAAATATCATTGTGGAAAAGTAACCTGAAAGATTTGCTGGCTGGGGAGGTGGCAGAGTCACCTGCAGCTGTGCTGCCATCGGCGTGCTTTGGGTGAGATGCTCTAGCTCAAACTGGGGCAGAGGTTGAAGGTTCTTGGCAGCTGCATCTCCCTGCTCGCAGCTGCTGGCAGGCTCTCTCCTCTCCTTGGATTTAGAGCTGCCCAAGCAGGATGTGATTGAAGCCAACTCTTTTGCTGGACATCTCCCTCCTCTGGGCTTGCTTCCTTTGCGTTTTGTTTTGTTTTTACAGAGGGAAAATAGCAGCTCCGTAGGACTGCAAATGTCAAATGCATTTGATGGTTTTAGGAAATGTGCCTTTTTTTTTTTTTAATGAACTGCAGCTAATAAAACTGGCTTTTATAAGAAATGTGTAATCATTAATGATCAATCTGGTAAATTCTTCCCGGTCTGTGCAGATATCTGCTTTAAATTAAACTGCTGAAATATTTTAATATAGAAGCATTTAAAGCAGAAACCAACTTGTGGGCTGCTGTGTGAATTGACTGAAGTGCGAGTTCAGCTTAAAAATGTAACCTCAATTTCTTTTTTTGTGCTTATGGTTAAAGAGCTCTTAATCTGTGATCAGAATTATTTTAAATATCAAGGCATTAAGTTTAGCTCTTGCTTTTTATTAGGTTTGAATACTTTTATTTAATTGTTTAAAGCAGCATGGTGATTTTTTTCTAATATGCCTGAGTTAAAGTAAACCCAAAATATGGAAAAACACATCACAAGATAGAGAAGTAAGGCATGCACCAGGAGTTTTAACAAAGTAAAGTTTGTGACAGCCTTAGAAACAAAGCTTACCCCCCTTATTTAAATCTGACACAACATGAAAAGCTTGCAATGATTTAGAAATGGCTGCTTATTTACAAGTGAAGCAAAGCCATCTTCTCCAAAAGCTGTCACCTTGTGTACAGAATGGAAAGTTTTAATTTTAGATAGTCTGTTAAATGCTAAATCTGATTTGAAAGACTGGGTGACTGTTCTACAACTAACATCTGAAAGTATTATTTTTGACAGTTCTGATTTTTTTTTTTAAGTAAAATACAGTACTTAAGGGCTAAAACCCAGTACCTCACTTATGTGTTTTTCTTACAGTTTATATCCAGCCTGCAAACTAACAGAGAAACTGCATTTGTTCAGTCAGCACAACTCCCATGGTCTCCCAGGGACAAAAGTTGTCAAGAGGTTTCTCTTCAGAGGAACAGATGCATTTTGAATTGGTTTTCATATTACTTAGACATTCTAACTTGCAATATTAACACTTCAATTTTTCAGTTTTAATTTAAAGATGCATAAATATCCTAACGTTTAAAAAGTATATATGGCATGTTTGCCGACAAATCTATTGACCTACTTCTTTCAGACACTAAAATCCTTACAGTGCTAGATCCTTTTCCTTTAGGAGTGGTTCTTAGGCTGATAGTTATCTAGATAGAGATCACATAGGCTTGTCTTGCTCTACCACTGAAGAGAGTGGCAAGAGTTCTGCTTGTTTAGCAGATTAAGTAGAAATTCTTTTGTAACAGACTGCCTTGAAACCAAGACAATAAATTAGGGTATTTTGTCTTGCAAGGAACATGGAACACCTGAATAACAACTTGTGAGAAGGCAGAGATAGTGTCCTCTGTAGACAGTGTAGCAGTCAAAGATATATCCACTCAAGAAATATCCATCATTCCAGAGTCATCCAGTTAGTCAAATGTAATGGTAAACCACAGTGTTATGTTGAAGTCTTTCACAGACATTCCAGAGCGGTTTAGACACTTGCTATGATTGTCTTACTAGTAAAGTGGTAGGACCTCAGTGAGACAAACATTTCTCCTTTTATTTACATAAAGGATGTAAAATAGAGTTCAGTCCCGGGTACCAGGGCTTACCCACATGCTTTGACAATGGAAAACTTGTCAAAGAGAACTCATGTCAGTGCTATGTTGGTGATGCAAATATATCTTCAGGGCAGTACACTTCAGTGAGCATGGGACTAATGTTTTGAAAGTACCACAAAGGTGTTCACTCTGTGAATTCTTCTAATTTGCTGGGGTTTTTTTTAAGAAAAAGTTTTTGAGGTTGACTGTAGAGTATTGGAACAAACTTTCTCCTCCTAAAGTGTAAAAAAGAAAGCATAAGCATTTTATGTATTTTCAGTTCTGTCCTTGTAAGTTGCTGCATTTTAGGGAAATAAAGAATACAGAAATGAGGTAATAAAGATGATAGAACCTATTATTTTGATTTGGTGGGACACTAGATGGTGGTTTTTGTTTTTTTTTTTGTTTTCTGGATCTTCTTTTGATAGGTTGCTTCCCCTTCTGTTGGGCCTTTGATTTTTTTCTTCTCTTAAAATGAGCTTTTGTACGTTAAACAGATGTGTGTTGGTGAGCTTGAGGTGCTGTAACACTAAAATCATCATCTAGGCAGGCTGTATCAAATTAAAAAAATAGAATTTAGCAAAAAAAATTCATGTGTTGTTTCTTTTTTGTAATTTTTACAATTATAAGCTGTATTGTTCTGAGGTTGGCTTTGTTATTAAGTATTGAAAAGGGGAAAATAGCATGGCAAGGAAGAAGGAAGCCTTTAAAATGTTTATTAGTCTGGTATGCGTAGTAAAAGAATGGTTCAAGTATGTTCAGTAATAATGTTAGAGGCATGATAAACTTATTTTCTTTCTTCAAAGTGGTTAATTCAATGCTTAAAAGCAATGGCTATGTCCTTTTCTTTTTTTTCTTCACCCCTCTGTCTTTAAGTTTGGTGTTTCCATTGGCAAACCAGCTTTGACTTTTGAAAAGCTGCAGAGCTGTGGTTTTACCAGGCCTGCTGTAGCTAGGCATGCTTTTGCCTAATTACCTCACTCCAGTGTGGTATGAGGGGTTTCCGGTTGCTCGCTGCAGAAATATTCTAATTACTTTGTTTTTATTGAAATGACTGTTTCAAAGCCTTACAAATGTATCTTAGTTCATTAGTTCATCAGTGAGATGGAGGTGTAGTTCACTTTTGAGCTTTCCATCTAGAAATACTAATTAGAATATGGTGGGAAGGAAGACAGGGGATTTGAAGGTCCATTCTAAGTCACAGTGCTATGTAATGATGTTTTCTACCCTGTCATGTTAAATAGAAAAAATCCAAAAGCTTGCTGTTTGAAAGTTACCCTAGTCTATTATGGTTCCTTGCTGAATGCTAGTCCAAGTCCAGTTAATGTTTCTTTTTCCTTTCTCCACAGTGCAGGCACTATTCTTGAGTATTCATTTTCAGTTCTAAAGCTAACTAGTTTATAGGCAAAGACGTATTTGGGTGTGAGAGGCAATCTGACATGAGCTGAACAAAGGCAGGGCTTTTAAGATTAATTTCCAGAGCAAACAATTACTGTTGTTTGGGTTTGGTTTTTTTGTTTTGGTTTTTTTTTTTTTTTTTCAGGACATAGACAAAGTCTTGTTCTTTCCATTTTAACAGTGTATCTTCTGAGACTAGGATTTAAGTGAGTGTAACTTCTATGGGTGAATTGGATTAGGGAGAGACTCTTTCAACATGTACATGAGAAGTGCCGTGGAAAAGGTCTTCCTTTGAGCAAAGGTGTTGAATTGTAGAAAATATAAATCTTAAATTAAACCAGCAAAATAGCCCAATAGATGTCTGTACACATTGTGTACAAGTGGGAAGTCTGTGTGCTTTAGTATGGAGAAGGAGATACAGCCACATCTATGTTTTCTCAAACATAAACACTCTACATGTGAACTTAAATTTTGGCTTGAATGTTGCTATATTGTAATGGTCTTTTCTTTCATTTATTCACTAAGGCTTTGCTTCTGTTTCTCTCATTAGGATGACAGTTCTGGCAGTCTTGCGTCAATATCTGCTCTCAGTCTATTAAACAGAGGGGTATGAAATTTAAATATTATTTCTAGTTGTATTCAATGCCATGCATGGGACTATGTAGCACTCATTAAAATAGAAGAAACATCACATTTTTCACAGTAGCATGAATATCTTATGGCACTAACCATCAACTCATATACCATTAGTAAAATAAACAAATAAACTTCACACGTGAATATCACTAACAACTTTAATAGAGTATTTTTATTGTTTATTGCATGTTCTTGAATAACAGGCAATAGGTAAAGTTTGACAGTAACTTACTTTGTTTGCTTTGCCTTTGTTCTTAGTGTTAAAAGTTGTTAAAAGGCTTAACTTCTAATATACACCTTGTATTAGCTTGATATCCTGTGATATCCTAGGGTCTCTTCCCCACCCCACCCTGTCACTCAGTCACACAGTCTGTGGCACTTCAGATCTCCACATGCTTTTAATCACTATTTCCAATATAATATTGAAAACCTAGAAAAGTGCAGCTATTTAAACTGATGTTATATGCTATTGTGTCTTCTACATGGTGTCCTGAAATTGGTCCAATGCATGTTCTTGTTACTTTGAAAAGTTTCTGTGTAATCTCACACCCTCTGTTAAATAGCACCAGTACAAGTCAGTTTTTTTTTTTAGTTCAGTGGATCAATTACTCTGGCTCTGTGACATAGAGCACTAGTGTAAGTGCTAGTTGATATGCGATGCCTGCAGTTTGTGTTACAGGGTCTGTTCTCAGCTCTTCTTTATTGGGCCGAGAATCCCCTGGCTTCATCCTGCTTTGCTAACAACAAAAGGTGAAACTTGATGCAATTTAACTATCCTATTAAGGGGAAAAAAAAATAAATGAACAACTGCAGGAGGACGGCCTTGCTATGGAAGGTTGACTAAGAAACTTTTCAGTGTCTGTTTGGTTGTTCCCTTGTGCTATGTGAAGACTAGTGTTTTTTTCCTCCTTCGGTATAGATTCTTCATGTATGGCCTGTAAGTTAAGAAACAATATACTGTTCTGGCTGTCCTGATAGCATCTGACATTGTTAATTCTGGTAAATGTCTACCCTTATGTCTTAGAATTTTTCAGTGACTTCTGCTCTTGCTGTAAGCGCCGTTTTGCTTTTAATCATATTGTAACCACTTCTAGCTCAGCAATTTTAACATGTAACTTGGAGAACACAAGGGTAACATATGAGGGAACCCTCTGCATTAGCAGAAACTATTACATAAAGTTAACATTACCTTTATTAAAGTGATTCCAAGCAATTCTATTAATGCTTCCATTCTTGGATGATTAACTCTTTGGAAGGAAGCAAAACAATCTTTCTGATAACAACTCTAGTTAGCTGTACAATATTGTGAAAATGATCATATAGATGTTTTCAGAGACTCATTTGTTCCACAGTCTCAAATGTGTGGGTAGAGAGGAGAGAGTTCTAAGAGCAGTCATAGAATATATGGTGATCCCCACTGCTTACTCAACAGAGGTCATGACAGATTGAATAAAACTTGTTTCAGAATCAGCCTTTGAATTTTGGGGGAGTAAAGCATGTTAAAGGAAATTGTAATGCAGAGGGTACGTGGTTTGTTTAATTGGAGTATTATGCCTTGATGTCGCTTTAAGTGGTGGCAATCTTTAGGATAGTGGAAGTTAATTTACTGTTGCTTGTCATGTCACTTTCTCCTCCAGCATATATAAAACATATTTGGATCTGTGATGCTTAGTCTGCATAATTGGTGTTTTCAGGACTCTGAGGACTTTCACAGTCTTTGAAATGATGTATTTGTCTTTTTTTTTTTTTTCCAGGAGTTCAGCTTTTGTTGTTGAATCCTAGATCAAAACTTAGCCCGGCAAGATGCATGTTAAATTTCATGATCAATATTTACTCATTAAAGCTGTATAGTTTGGGCACTGTAAATGCAAGTTTGTCTTCTAAAATTGAATCATTATGTGCACACTTAGTTAAGTTCTTTATCCCCACAAGCATACCCTACGTGAGGTCAGCTAATGCTTTTGGAATGCTGAGATGCAGCTGTTTTCTCTTTTCTGTAAGTGATTTTGCTTAGATACTAGAAGAAGCAGCTATGAGCAATTATGCAGATGTTACACAGAACAATCAGGTACTGGTTTAGATCTAAAATAGCTCAGAATGGCATAGCTGTCCTATAAGACTCCTCTGAGGGAGGATGAAAGACACTCCAGTTTAATTTGTTTTCCGTGTAGATAGCAAAAGTGGTGGGCAGTGAAGTTTTTGTTGTTGATGGGGTCTCCCCCCAAGATGTTACAGTCTGAGATATCTTTATCTTTTAAACAGAAAGGTAGTTTAGAAGCAAAATTCCACACATACGCCCCTCCCCTACACCCCAGTCCCATTCTTGTGTTATCTGTCTGTAGTTTAATAGGCTTTTCTGTTTTTCTGTAGGAATAAATACTGGAAATACAAGTCCCTCCACATGTCAAACAGCTCTTAAATACATTGTTACAGTGTTTTTCAGGAAGAGCATGCTTTTACCCTATTAAACAAGCTAATTAGTGGTAGAAGATGGGGAAGATGCAGTTCCAGCCTCAAAAATGAGATTAAATTTCAGCTTTAATAGAGTAAGAATAGGTTTTTTTATTTAATTTTGGGATTGTGACGTGTTCTGTGTCTTTTAATAAATACTAGATATGGGCAGCAAAAAAATCAAGTGTTCCCTAAAGTACTGAAAACATACGTGTGACACTTCCAATTTATTTATTCTCGTAAACAGGTTTTACGTAGTCTTGAATTTTGTCAACTACACTGTCCACTGCTATATGTCCTGCATATTAAGCATTAGACTAGACATTTGAATTTTTAAATTGTATTTTTACCTTGTTAAGGAAGAGTATGAGCTTACATCTTTTGCGATGAAGTATCTAGTATTTATCCCATGCCAAGAATTTTAAATTCCCTGTCAAATGCATGGTTAAGACTATTGGGTTCTTGGATTCTTTATGTCTGGGCATACAAAATATTCCAGGAAAAAAATAGTTTCAGATGCACAAGCTGGTGAGCTCTATGAATGGCTGATGGGATCTAACCCTCAATCAGGTTTCCTAGAGCATAGGCTTCTGAGAGTTTCTCATGCTTTGGAGTATACTTCCTTGTGGGGAACATGAAGCCATGACATGTTTGAAGCTGTTTTGGTCTTTTTTTTTTTTCTTTTTTCTTTTTTTTTTTTTGACTCTTTGACAGTTTTCCCCTCTCTGTTCATGTGTTCTTTTCTTGCAAAAGCCAAGTGTTCATAAAATGTACTTACTTCCAGAAACACAGATGGGTGAGTTATGCAATTTTTGTGGGAATCCCTGTTGAAGTTTTCTTTTTTTTTTCCCCTTTCTCTGTTGCTTTGGAAATAGTGTATGAGTTCTTAGCATGTATGATAGGCAGAGCACTAGCCACCCTTCAAATGTGGTGTTTGCAATAGAAAGCTGAGTGGCTTTACTTCTCTAATGTCCATCTTGCAATGCTTTTTTTTAAAATAATTTGCACGCAAATTAGGTATGTAGGAATGTTGAAAAAGTTGATGTTGTTTGAGCTTGCTCATTTCTGACAACTAAATAAACTTCGTCTCGTGGCTTCTGTTACAAAACCTTGAACGTATGAAAGTAAATCAGAACTCACACCAAAAATATGAGGGATGGCACTGCTGCTGCATTCCAGCCTGGATGCTTACTTCTGGGCGCTATCACGGGACGCGTCCTTCACTGAAGGATATATTGGGGTAGCCTGACATATAAAGTATGTCAGGAATGCCTATAATATTTCTATAGGTTTAGGTGGAATAAACTTTAGGCTTAAGCATATGTATGTTAATTTTTTCAGTGTGTGCTGGTTTTCTGACTTTTTATTAGTTCCCCGCCCCACCCCCAACCCCATACTTACGTGAATTACAACAGGTCTCTACCAATCCTGTGTGTCCAGGTGTCAAGATACTTGTTTGAATGTGCCAAATGGTGATGTCACATGCATATTATTTTCAGTCACAAGTTGTTTTGTGAATTACCCTTTGAGAAAGGAATATGTTCTAGGAAATTTGTGCAAGTGCTCTTGACCAGAGATTTAGAACTAAGTTGTATTTGAGAACAGTTGGCTAGTAACTTTTAAGTCACTGTATTTACAAAGCATTAGTGTTTTAGTGTGAATGTATATGTAAATGATGATAGCACATAGTGGCTTGCTCTTTCTTAAAGATGGAAAAGCAAGAGAGCCCTATGTTTGTGCCTTTATGTCGAGGATGCTAACAACGTGATTTTTTTTCTGGTACACTGCCATGAGACAGAGTGAGATATAGTGGTTAAAGGATGGAGAGCTGGAAGGAAAGCTGAAGACTTGGGGACTGGGTGGAGTGAAAACTACCTCAAAAGATGCTGAGAATGTCCCAAAACTATTCTATGTCTTTTTTTGTGGGGGTGCAATTGCTTTTTCTCATCAGCTAAAGTATTGTTCAAATAAGGGCAGTAAGTCCAGATAACTCCTCAGGATCTGAAAACTGTAGTGATATATAATGGGTGTGGCCTTACTGCCATGAATACACTTCCATCTCTGAAGCTTGCAAGTTGGGCATCACTACTGCTTGGATGGGAACCCCCTTGGGAATGCCGGGTTCTATAGACTCTGCCTAGCAAGAGTGGAGTCTCCATCCTTGGTGATACTAAAAATCTGGCTGAACAGGACCATATGAATGTATTGAGGTTGACCTTGCTTTGAGCAGGGTGGCTGGACTTGCATTAGATGTAGATGATCTTGCAATCTCTGCGAGTCTGTGATAACTTACTCTTGAAATGAGGTTAACGTGACATCATTGAGAATATACTTTTCAGAGAATTTAATATATTATACACAATGTCTTGCTGGAGACTGAAATGGATATGGTAAGGAAGCTGTTGAGCAGCAAGCTTTGGCCACCTTAGTGCTGGGCAGAGTGTCCTCTCTGGAAAACCAAGGCTGGATTGTTACTGTTGTAATAGCCCTTTTTCTTTTCAACTTTATGGACTTCAACTGTGTACTGAACTTGTAAATTGCGTGATAGTTTTAAAGTTGTTAGCCCTGTTTCTGTAATGCTTCTGTAACACAGTGGGTAAAGCCCTCTGTTTCTGCTTGGGAGAATTAACGTGCGTAGGAAGCTGTGTTAGGTGTGAGGTTCATTTGGGAGCAGTTTATGGAGAAGATTGTTACGTTTGATTGGGAAGGCGCATGACTGAATGACTAAATGATCAATTTTTGGGGGGGTAACTTTATCCAAAATATCCTATGCTTATCTGAGACTGAATTTACTTGTACATCTGCTGCTATAATAATTGTGTAAGCACAGACTATTTTTACATTAAAAAACCCACAACAATCTTTTTACAAGTTAGACCTCACTCGTCTGTGCTTCACAATACAGATGTGTGATCTGTGAAAGTACATTACTAAAGTGCCTTGAATTTTTTCCTTTCAAAAAAGGCAGATACTCAGCTGTTAGTATTCTGTGTTTGCAGGTCTCCCACATGCTGGAATTAAAAGAAACTAGCATTTAGCCTTCATGTCTGAGGACACTATGAGCCCACAAGATAACTTGGTTTGGGAATAAGCCTTCTTGCAGATAACTTCTTTAAAACTTACTGGATCATAATAACCATGGCTTCCCTAGTAACTTGGCAGTAAAGTTTTATTTACAGAGGCTGAAAAAGAGGAAACATGAGATTTGAGGGTTTCATCTGGCTCTGTCTAACCTTTTTCCTTAAGACTGTCTCATGTCTCATATTTCTGTTTGGTTGAATTGCTCTGTGGAAAAAGTAACGAGATTCTTTCAGCCTCAGTCTTGTCTGTGTTAGTCTTCTAAATATTTTGAAGTAGACTGCATTTTTTAACTCTGAGGAAGAAATTGTGAAATGGATTTGCACTGAGAAATATTGTTGTATTGTCATAGGTTGTGCTGTGGGTAGTTCTGAATAATGTGGGTTTGATCATCTTGCATGCTCAAAAACATGAGGGGTACCAGATCTTAGAGGTAGCTAGAATCAAAAGGAAAAATGTGAAGAGACATGTTTTGGTTAGCCATTTTGTTGGGATATTTGTCAATCTTCAGAGATTACTCAACTGTACTTGCACACTTATTTTGGGAGATTATGCCAATTTCCAAACTGCAACTGATCCTTGAATGCCCATTAGTAATATTAAACTAGAATAGATTGAAGATTAAGTTCATAGAAGAAACTGTGGTCTCATTCATCTTTACTTAGCAGTCCTGGAAAGCTATTTCTATCTTGCTAGAAATAATTTCAGCTTGTAATGCTAGCTCTTTGTTATATATTCTAACATTATTTAATATTAAATGAGAGATATTATGGTTACTAATTAGTAGTGGGCATGAAAGCTGAAATTTTATTATCAATAATGTTTAGGAATATGAAGCACGGACAGGAAGAATGTATAAACCTCCACCCCCATCAGCAAGACGCAAAAATATTGAATTTGAACCACTTTCAACTACTGCTTTGATTCTGGAGGATCGACCAGCGTAAGTATGACTCTGCTGCGGAACTGATGATGAAAGAATTTTAGATATACTTCTGAAGAGCTAAAATTTAAAGTATCATGGGATTTTTCCATCCCAGACGATAGCCTAACAAACACCTCCAGATGAACCTTTAAGTGTATTACAGACTATATGAGGAAACCTTTCTCACTGTAATGCTGCCACCAGTCTATCTACTGTACAGCTACCTGTGGCAGTGTTATGGGCATGCTTAATCAGGAAAGGTCCTGAAGGCTTTCATGGATTTCTTCCCAACAATCTCAGTGTGCGCTCCCCTCTACTCCCATTCTGGAAACTGTAATTCATAGAGCAGTGGGAAGACTTCAACACTTCAACCAGCCTGTAGCTGACTCATCAGAAGGGTCTTTTGCTGGGGAGGGGGGAGGTAATAGCAGAAGTGGGAATATTTGCCTTTGAAGCACAACAAATCCCTTCCTGTCACAAATACTTAAGAACTGTATCTGGCTGCAGTTAAATGCTGCTTTGGTACTGAGGTAGTGTTCACTGAAACTGTTCCTTGTTCCTGTTCCAGCTGTGTTTTTGTGGCTCCTTAAAACTACAGCTATATGCAAGGAAACAGTAGATGAAGATGCAGGAAAATCTTACTTTGACTACAAATAAGATTACTAATGAGAAATAGGTCATAAAATGGTCAGTGTATTTCAGCAACTTAAAGGAAAGAGGAGTACCTGCTGACTTGGAATACATGCTGTAAGAAAAGCAAATGGAGCAAAGCCTTCAAACTGTTCCCTGAGAAAGCTTGTGATAGCACTGTTAAATGTTTGCTCTAACCAATTTAAATGAGGAAAGGGAAAATAGAACATAGTGTTTCATTCAAGATTCTCTCTATAGTAAGCTCATTCAATGCTAAAACAGAAGTATCCTGAATGAGGTATGGTTGGCTATGATTACTTTTTGTAAATGCATTTTTTTTTCTTTTATTGCATGGTGAGGAGTAAGATATGCAATAACTAGCTTGCTGATGCCTTTTCTGTACTTGCAAAATATCATGATTAAAAAACTTAGAGAAATATGTTTTACAGATGACACTTCCATTTGTTTTAAATTGAAGTGCCATCCTAAATATGTAATGTGTTGCTACATCTCATCCTTGAAAATTTATTCTACTCTCACTTCTGTTGGAAATTATTAATAAAGTGATCTTTGCTGCTTGTATAAGAGGAGGTGGAAAATATTTTTGTCTATATTAAAATGACAAAACTTCCTCTCTTTATTTTGTACCAAAGTAGGCCAGAGATTGGGTAAGAGGCTGAGACCAAACTCTGTCTTCTCACTTCTTTTGGAATGAGTCTGGTCAAAAAGAACTGTCTATTTGGCAATTAGGGGATCGATATGCATCCAAAAACTAACCACATTTTAAGGTGGTGAAACTTGTTCTGCAGCAAGCTTCCTTAGCTTTGGCTCTGACACGAATGGGGATCTGTTGATTCTTCCTTTGGTAAACCTGTCTTGTCTTGTGGGAGTTTTCAATTAATAAAAAACTTATATTGAAAATATGTCCTTGTGGATGTCATGAACAAATGGAGTATTGATATACAGTTATATCTGATTAAAACATGCATGTGCAGAAATGCACTGGAATAAATAATTTTATAAGGAACATCCTTATTTTCCTTTTGTTACTTCATGCAAACTTCATGTGAGCTTTTCCAGTGTTGTTTAGGAAATCTAATAACCCTGTTTCAGAAGAAATCTAAGAGAACTAATAGAAGCAGTAAGTTCTGAATAGATAGGTCCTCTGCTGCATCAGTGAAACACTGAAACTCACCTTAGGAGCCAAATTAAAACCTGTTTTGAAATGGTTCAGAAAGTTATTTGTGTGCATTGAATTCAGGAATAACTTTTTTTTCAGAAATCTTCCTGCCAAATCGATAGAGGAGGCTTTACGTCACCGACAAGAATATGATGAGATGGTGGCAGAGGCAAAAAAACGAGGTAAGTTAACTGCCAATAATCACTGTAACTCTTTTCAGCTGTGCACCAAAAGTAATTTCTGGCTTGTAGACTAGCAGGCACAGTAAAGAACAGCCTTGGTTAATATCTAGGTTATTATCTTGTAAATGTGCGCACACAGATTAAAACAGAAATCAATTATCAAACTTTTTTCTATTCCGCCATGTAACTAGGTTCAGAAGCCAGTTCAACTCTAATTTCTAAGTAGGTATTAGATGGGTTTTGGTTTTAGTTTTTTTTTTTAACTGCTTGCATAATAATGCGATCAGCTAGAAACTTTCTGGGTACTTGGACTCTTTTTCAAGGTGTTGCTGCAGTTGCTACTGAAAGCCAAATTATAATAAAGCAGTTCCTTAAGCAGTTATCTTTATCAGGAATTTGAGATCAATTCCAATGTGAAGACAGATAAAACCACATTGGATTTTTTTTTCAACCGGCTGTACCTGTGTGAACCTTTTTACTCCCTCTAGATCTGTTTTTTAGATTCAACATCTCTGTAGCATCTGGTACTGTGTCAATCTGTGAACAGTTGTTGAAAGGACTTCTGTAGACTCGTGCCTAGTATTCAGGGAATAAGCTATTTTAAGAATCAGTGCTGCATGCAGGCTGTTGTCAGAGATAGAAGATTCTGAACTGATTTAGTCTCTGTGGGACTCTAGCAGCTTGCTCTGAAAGATGTAATAAGAAATCCAAGGCATTTGACAACTCATTTCACTCCTCTCTTTGTGGTGTGCACCTTGTAAGGTGTGATCTGTGGTCACTGTTCTCTAACTGCATCTTCGGGGTGTAGTTTTTTAGTGTGTGTACCCTAGTATTCATTAACTGATGCTACACACGAAGCTTCAGTAAAAAGTTGATGGAGCTGGTCAGCCATATCAGTGCACCAGGGATGGCAGGTTTACTCTGTTGATGTAACGCATGCATAAATAGAAAATGTCTTGCCGCAATTCCACAGCAGTTGTTAGTGATGTCAAGATAGGACTGCTCTATCCTCCTTTTATCTTTTAAGTAAGAAGAATCCTTTTCTAATAAAAGGCAGAACACTTGTTTGCTGTTCAGCATAGTAGCATTGTCTCAGATCTTTAGGTCCTCTTTGCAGAAAAGAAAATATATAATAGTTCTATATAGAGAAGTTTCAGTAAAAGCATTTTATATATAGTTATGGCTGATTAGCCTAAGTAACTAGTAAGGTTTTGGCAGGATGTGGTTTGAAATTCACTACAGGAAAAATAACGTTGAAGTGCTTTCTTTCAACTTAGTCTGTATTTCACAGAAAAGAGTGCTTCTGGTTTTCTAGACAGAATTTTGCTTGGCTAAATTGCTGCTTCTTATAGGTAACTTAGCTTAAATTTTAAAACTTCCAGATAAATACACATACAATCAACAGAAATAGTACAAGATAGCTCTTGTGCAGCTGAAATTTACCCTTGATTTTTCAGACACCATCTAATTAGATAATAGCAGAATTATTAATTTATATACACTAATGAAGAATTGTTAACATGTTACACTTAACAGAAATTAAAGAAGCACATAAAAGGAAAAAAATAATGAGAGAGCGTTTCAAGCAAGAAGAAAATATCGCTAGTGCTATGGTGATTTGGGTCAATGAAATACTACCTAACTGGGAAGGCATGTGAGTAAAGTTCTGTTGCGTAAACAAGGCAAGGCTGGCTTTCCCCTCTGGAAACAGAGGGCACACATACCTTGTTTTCTTCTTCCTTTCTGTTTTGTCAAGAAGTCAGATTTTGTTTCAGTGATATAGCGAGATGTTGTTACAGAGTAATATGAAATGTACTTTTTGGGAGCTTAATGTTTTGGGGGTTTTCAATGGAGCTCTAGCATAACCAGAGATCCTTGAATATTGATTTGGGAAGTAGTACATTGTTTGGCTTGTAAGTTGCCCAGTGATTCTTAGAAAACAAAATGTGCAATATTTTCCTTCTTCTGCTTCCCTGTTTTAGGCGTGCTACCCGAAGGGTTCGAGAGCTGTGGTGGCAGGGGTTACCCCCAAGTGTACGTGGGAAGGTTTGGAGTCTAGCTGTGGGAAACGAATTAAATATCACTCCTGGTATGCCTTAACAGATCACGCTTTAATACAAAATTAAGTTGGTTACTTTTAAAGTTAGAATTTTTCTTTGAAAAAAAATCCAAAACAGGGTAATCTGCTTTGTCATGTACTGTATTTCACAACCTTAGGAACAGATGTTTTGTACAACTAGACATTGTAGCTGGGTAAATTATGTCAAATACTGCTTACAACAACATTTCGCTCTTGTAAGAGTTAGGGTGATATCCCCTCCACCCTTCCTCCACCCACTTCCCCCCCGCCCCAAAAGAAAAGGGAGTTTTAACCAATAAATTTGTGATTCTTGCTTTCTTTAATGAGGTAGAAAGATAAATTGGTTTATTTACTATAATTATTTTGATGAACTGGAAGTGTTCTAAGCCTTTCACAAAAAAATCTGAGTTGTGTAAGACATGATTTCCCTCCTGTAATTTTCATGTACACCACAGAAGAAATCACAAGAAAATGCACTCTGTAAAGCAGTACATAGTGGTATTCTTCCAGTGGTTAGTGGTAACCATGTCATAGATTCTCCCCTGTCCCCAGTGGTTAAGAGGAAACCAAGCAACATAACCAAAGCCAAGAATACCTTGTGTGCTTTTATTTTGGGTAAGTACTTTATTTCTCATCTCTCCCTCTTTTTTTTTTTCTTTTTTTTTTTTTTGTTGGTTTTGTTTTCTTGCAGAACTTTATGAAATCTTTTTGTCGAGAGCTAAGGAACGATGGAAAAGCTTTAGTGAGACAAGTTCTGAGAATGACATAGAAGGTAAGATCTCCTCCTGCACGTGTAGACAGCCTCCTATTCAATCTTACAAACCCAGAAAGTCTCACAAGATCAGCTGCAACTGCAGCATTAGGGATACTTCTTAAAAGTGCTAGGAGTCATTCCCTGCTTAAATATGTAAATATGTCAGTGACTGAGGGGCTAAACAGAGTTTGTATCAATGAAAGATTTGTTAAAATTCTGCACGTGCTAGTTCACTTCCAAATGAATGTGTTTTCCTCTGAATTCCTGAAATACCAGGCCTAATACCTCATGGAAAATTATAGACAAAGTACCAAAACATAAAATGGAAACTACATTACACTATGTGCCATTGCTTATCTCTATTTAGATGGCTCTTAAGTTGGTATCCCTTCCATAAATTTGGGAAAGGAAAAAAAAAAATTATTCTCTACTTTCTGATTGTGGAACTGAGACATGAAGAATATGCAACTTGAAATGTTTTGGATCACACCTAGGTTTCCTTGGCTGCCCAGGTGGCCTTTCCTTGTTTGTATAATGGAGTTTTACCACTGGCATATTGCTGTCTCCTTTGAATATTCTTTCTATCAAAAATAGCATTGATGATGTTTATAACAAGGATATATCTACCATTAAAAATGTTAACTGTTAACAGCACACGGAAGGAGGGAGTTATTTAAATACCGTTGGTATCAGCTGCGATGAAATAACTATTTTTTTCTTCTTAGTTGTAATGCAAGCAGTACTTCCTGTGTGCACTTGCCAGTTTTGACTAACTGGGTACTTATTTGACTGCAAATTGTTTGTGTCTTCCATAAACTACTTCCTTACTTCTGTGACTCATTGGAATCTTGTCTTGATACAAACTGTTTGTGGAAAAGTTTGTGTACATGGCTGTAAATATGCTTATCCTTGGAAAACACGTTTGCAATGTGCCTTAGTTTGTGGAGTGGTGGTTTCTTCTTTTGTTGTGAAGGTGAGGGCTGAGTGTGGGGAAAGACTTGAGTAACTTTTTTTTTATTTTGGAAAGGTAGTTCTGGATGGGAATGGAAAGGGGAAGGGTCTAATTTTATTATGTAAGATTTTTCGGGAAATGTAGAATCACAGAATGATTAGAGTTGGAAGGGACTCCCAGAGGTCTAGTCCAACCCCCCTGCAAGAAGCAGGGACACCCCCAACTAGATCAGGTTGCTCAGGGCCTCATCCAACCTGGCCCTGAACTTCTCCAGGGATGGGGCATCCACCACCTCTCTGGGCAACCTGTTCCAGTGCTCCACAACTCTCACAGTAAAGAACTTTTTTCTAATATCCAATCTAAATCTACCTCCCTCTATTTTGAAACCATTACCCCTTGTCCTGTCACAACAGGCCCTACTGAACAGCCTCTCCCCATCTTTCTTGTATTACTGTAGTACTAAAGAAAAACTTGGAGTAGGAATTTTATCTCTTGTTGAAAAGCAAGCCAGGCCTCTGTGCTTATTACTAATTTTACATATTTGAGTAGTTCTTAAGGTTTTTCCCATTCAAATAACTAATTTATTTTGGCAGATAAAGATTAAACCATGAAAAGTATCTGCTGTTTCTTGGAGAAAAGACATTCATTAACAGATTTGTTGTCTATCAGAATAGTTTAGAAGACCTTCAGTGACTCCCCTTTTGGAGTTGAACTGAATTTCTTATATAAGTCCAGAGTTTCTTAGCTCCATATTGTAATCTTCCCTGAGAACACCGTGAGTGCATGCTGTCCTAAAAGAAAGCTAACAGAGACTACCTGCTCCTTTTGAAAGAGAAAAGAGGGAGTAAGCGGCAGTTCTTGAACTTTTTATTTTAGATTGTGTGTTCTTTCTCAGTAATATTTGCCTTTTTTCTCTGAAATTTCCCTAATGCAGCCTACAGCAGACTGATTTGCTACTCGATACACCTATCTTAGTTTTAGGAGGACTGGAAGAAAATGTTGCTTTCCAGGCTTTAGCAGAAAGGGTTCTGTTTATCCAATTCATCAAAATTGTCAATCTTTCACTTCCAGGATGGCTCTTGACCTCTGAAAGTGCCTTTCTCCCATGTGCTATCTTTATTTTTCTCCTTGTGGTCCTTACTATTTGTATCTGGTGCCTACATAGAGGGCAGGATAGAGAGAACTCAAGAACTCCAGAGTTTCTACTGGAGATTCTTGAGTGAATGCTACCTTCTCTTTGTGCTGAGGAGTGCTGATCCTAAGGATGCAAAGTCTAATTAGAACTTAGAAGTATTGTAATTTCTGCAGATCATAACTGTGTGATCAATTCTGGAAACTTCTGGGACATTTCTTGATGTATTTTAGTTACCTTCAGTTGGACACGAGAAAAGTGTAACTTCAAAAGTAATATGCTTGACTTTGCAGCTGACGAAGTACTGGCTGCTGATAATGATGTCACTCATTTTCCTTTAGTATACAGAGTATATTTCAATGCTGATGGTCGAAATGAGCCATGATTGGGAATGAAGAATTTGAGAAGAGATCCCGCTGGATCTAATTTAGATTAAGAGCAGCACGCTTGCTTGATGCTCTTGCACAAACTCAGTAACTGAAATCACAATAGAAGATAAGAAAGAAAACGGGTTTGAGGACTGGGCTGGGCAGAGTTCAAATTCTAGTGAATGCAGGGCTGGTCTGGGCCTGGATGGAGTGTTAGACAGAAGTAAAAGGTAACCTGTTGGTTTTAAGTCTGAATGATGTACAGATGTATGGCTTGAAAAAGAATGAGTAGATGGGTAGTAATTATGATTGTTTCCCACACTTTTCAGAGTTGATGGCATGTACCAGGTATCAGTGAACACTTCTAGCTCTTGAAGTATAGTGCTGTAGAAGTGACTCCAAGAATTAGGACTAGGTAGCTTTAGGTCCTTAAAGTCTTTTTGTGCCTAAGACAGTGAGTGTTATTCTGGTGTCTGACAAATTTTTCTATCAGTTTTAATAAGTGATGTTTTTGCTTGCAGATGCAGGTGCACCTGTTGCTGATCGTGAGGCCAGCCTGGAGCTAATTAAGTTGGATATATCACGCACATTTCCATCCCTGTATATTTTTCAGAAGGTAAGATTTCTGTGATTTTTAGCTATCACAATTTTAGCTATTCAGAAGTTTAATCAAGAAAAGATACTTAGCTGGCTAAATATAGAATAGGTTTTAGAAGTTGCTTGTATAAAACAACAAATGTAAAATTAGTGATTTTCTACATACAACAGCAAGTAGTACTTTTATGGCAATAAAGTAGGGACAGCTTAAATTGACTGTAGGGAAAAAAATTGCAGATGGTTCCTATTAATATTTACAAAATTACATGTAAAAATTAGAATATTCTAACTTATATAGAAATATTGATACATTTACAGGTTTTATTACTTTTATCTGTGTATAATATATGCATATGCATGCATATAAAATAGCATGCTCTATTTTAATACCATTATTGGTATAACTAATAATTAAAACATCCCCTATCACTGAGAAGAAAAAACAACTCTGGATATGTACCAGATATCCCTGTTTTCCATTATGTATAATGGAAATAGTGCTATAAAATCATTCAGTGGAATAATTTTAATGGAATAATTGATCTGTTACTTTACCTTTAACATCTCCAAAGAGTACATGGTAATAATGCTTCGAGTAAGAAACGGTGTTCTAGATGTGAACAAAGCAATAATTCACTGGCTTACTTGCATCTTTAAACCCTGGCTAGTTGCCTTCCTATGTTTATACAGTGATTTTGAAAATAAATGAAAAAAACACCCCAAACAAACACAAAAACAAACATTCTTCCCTCCCTTTACATTAGGGTGGTCCTTATCATGATCTCCTGCATAGTGTTTTGGGAGCATATACATGCTACAGACCGGATGTGGGATATGTAAGTATTTGCTGTACAATGTCTACAACATGGCAAATAAGCCCAAGATATTGTGTATCAAGTAACTAGGTTCTCTATAAACGTTATGCTACTAGCACTTAAAAAAAAGAAAACAGACAATTTTGGCACTCTTTCATTTCACAGTAGTTACAATGTTGGTAATTCTTAGAGATAATTAAGCATCTGAAAGGTACTGGATACCAAGAGTGAGTATACTATATTTTTAATGGAAAATTTAAATGAATGTGTTCATTACAGTTCTGACAGACCCACAACATCTACATAGAAAAACCCCAAAACACTAGCTGACTTCAGTGAGTACTTGGCCTGTTCTGTCCTAGTGCTGCTGCTTCTATTTCCATAGTGACTCTCTGCGTCACTACTGCACCTCCTAAATCCAGAATCCATATTGGTGTCTTGTTGCCAAAGGTTATTTGCTCCATCTGAGTTCCATGCAGATAAGACTGTTTGCAGCAACAATTACTGTGATTTAAAAATTAAAAAAAAACAAACAAACAAACAAACCAAAATCCAACCAACTGAAAACCAAAACAACAAATATCCTAAACATAAAATATTGCTTGCCCCCCATCTCCCAAAGTAAGCTACTAAAAATTACATCTCTCAGAATGGTGTCAGCTTACAGAAGCAGTCAAATAACTGGGGTTAGGTAGGAACACCTTTCACAAGCTCTCATCACTTCTGGGTTAAAAGCAACTCAGTTTTGAGTCTGATCCATGCACCAAAGCATTACTTAGCACAGGGTGTGTTTTCCTCTAAGTCAGACATGCTTGAGACTCTGCATCAATATTCAGTTGTTTTTTAATGTTCAGATGTGTGTAGCCCTGTATTCTGTCATCTGTGACCTCATTCTTGGAGACCTTCCCATACTCTTTACAAGAGATTATAACCCATGAGTTCTGAGACAGTTTGTTCCCAGGGTGGAGTTTTAAAAGACAAATAAATAATTTTTCATGGATCAGCCTTTTTTTCTTCTTGTTTGGAGCACAGCTAGCCTGGATGTTGCTGATGCTAGAAGTTTGTAAAAGTTAGTATATTAATTTACTTCCACATCCAGTAAATGGAAAACTGCAGGGGTGGTTTTGACGTATATCAATATTGTATTCTCTAGTTGGGTAAAATACTCAATGAACTTTTTTAATGAGTGGGCAGCATAAAGGCGTAGACAGCAGAATAATCATAATTGCAGTTGAAATGGTAACATTTTTTGTAATATGATTATTGAATATTTTTATAATGAGTATTCAGATCATCAATTAAAAATTACAAGAATAATACTCTTCACTTATTTTGGGCTAAAGTGTCTTTGAGAGTAATCATGGGAAAATGTAAACTTGCATTGTAGCTAACCACTTAAAAGTAACTTTGTGTGAGAACAAATACTGTTTGGCAAATGGAAAGATATGTATTGATTGTTCAGGAAAAAAAAATCTGTTTCAGAATTCCAACATCTGTCTGGGACTAAACTGTTCCATATGTGAGGTTTTCCACCATGTCTGCTTTTTCTGTAGCTTAATGAACTTAAGGCCAAATTTTGTCTCTTAGGAGCTCTGTGTCCAGCCTGTGTGGTTTTAACTTTATTGCATTCCAAGTTGAAAGGACTTGTGATCATGAGACCTCCCAGAACTTCTATCAAGCACCTAAGACTGGCATCTGAAGAAACACTTTGTCTTGCTGAAATAAAATTTACTGCACGCATAAAAGTTATTTCTGTATTGTTTCCATTCATCTGGAAATGTTATGCAGTAGTACTAGATATACTGGAGGGCTGTAAACATTTGCATTTCCAAAGATGTAAGATGTACTGAACCTACTTACCTATATTTGCCTGATGCTCTTCCCACTTGAAGGTACAAGGGATGTCTTTCATTGCTGCTGTGCTCATTCTCAATCTGGAAGAGGCAGATGCTTTCATTGCCTTTGCTAACCTTCTAAACAAGCCATGCCAGCTGGCCTTTTTCCGTGTGGATCACAGCATGGTATGCACAGAGTTTTCTGGTTTTGAACCATAACATAGTTTTGACTTGAAGCATAGTTGATTTATTGACGACTTCTTGTGCTACTGAGTAATGGAGAACTTTAACCTGTGGTTACAATACTGAAAATACCAGCTACTAATCGATAGGACACATCCTACTATTTTGATTTTTTTCCTCTAGAAACACTTAATCATTGTTCTTATCCTAAGAAGTCACATAGTGCTATGTTGACATACTCAGTTCTTGGTGGGGTTTGTTATTTCACAGCTTAGCATTCTTTTGATGACTGCTTATGAGCTGCCTTCCTGTCTCTACAGATGCTGAAATACTTTGCAGCCTTTGAAGTATTCTTTGAAGAAAATCTTCCCAAATTGTTTCTTCATTTCAAATCATACAGTCTTACTCCAGACATATATTTGATAGACTGGTGAGTTTAGAGAACATAAACTCAACCTTGTGCTGTTGAAACACTTTCCATTTTGCTATAGGTTTTTCAGCCATAGAAATACGGCTTAAAAAAAGTACTTAGTAGGTGTTTGTGTACCTCTGCTTCCTAGGCCTTGTGAAATCGTGGTGAGCTGTTTTGTGCAACCACAGTTCCTCTGTCAGGACTCAAACTTTATGAACTGGGGTTAGGAATGACATCGATTCAGATAAAGACACATAAGACTCCTGTGCCTCCTTTTCTTGTTGCTCCAGGTAGGAGTCGGCTATGTGTAATGGCAGTAGTGGGGAGGAGTCCATTACACTGCAGTTGTCTTATGACTGAGTTAAGTATCTTGATGGAACAAACGCAGTCTGCTACTCAGAAAAATATGAATACAGGAACATATACTTAAGAGCAGAAGGAGGATGAAAATTAGGATGTAGTTTGGAAAGGATAAAATTAGAAATACAGTGAATGTTTTGGAGTAATAAATATTCTAAAGTAGAGAATACCAAACTGTTACATGCCTGTAATAGAAGGCAGCAATGCAAGCATCCTTGAAGTGTGTGTAGCACTGCCAAATATGGAATGTCTATTTCTAAGTGTGTGTGGATAAGGAATGTGCTTCATAGAGGATTATTATATGGGCTAGAAGTTTCTAATAGAGTAAATGGAATAATGTTACACGGTCATGTTGGAGTACATGTGAATGAAAAACTTCGGCTGTAAGATGCAGCTTATCAGTAAGCAGTTGCAGCAGGAACAGGTTATACAATAGTAGCATTGAGTCAGGAGCGTGCTACAGTCTTGAGAGTTTAAGTAGCTCAAGAGAGGAATATATGTTGTGGAATAGCACTGCTGAACAAAGTATTAGAATATTATGCTTGCAGTTACCGTAGAGAAATGAAGATTGTTGTTCCTGCATGTGTTCCAAAGATGGTCATGGGAGCCTCCCTTGTAAAGGGAGAGCAGAAGAGTAGTAGTACTCTGCAGTAAGGAGTGTTCTGAGGTTCCTGAACAGATTCCCAATAGGAATAATGGCAAAATGGAGAATACTGTCCTTTGATACAAAGGAACTACTACAAATTTATGGAGGCGTTTTACAATGTTGTACATACAGCAGACTGAACTTTATACCTATGTGTAATTAATGCTTTTTAAAAACAAACTTTGCAATAAGAATACAGGTGAGCTTCTCCCAGTAAGAACAGAATAGTGCCTGACTTTAGATTTTTGTTGATTTTTAACATGAAAAAAATTCAAAATGTATCATGGAAATGTAGTTATTGAACATAACTGAGAATTAAAGTTTAACCTGTTCTGAAAGTTGAAAATATGAAATTACAACTCTGCCTTTTTTTCTTCAATTGTAGGATTTTTACACTTTACAGCAAGTCGTTACCACTTGATCTGGCCTGTCGTGTCTGGGACGTTTTCTGTAGAGATGGAGAAGAATTTTTATTTAGGACAGGGTTAGGAATCCTTCGGTTGTATGAAGATATTCTTCTACAGATGGACTTTATTCATATAGCACAGTTTCTAACAAAACTTCCAGAAGACATCACATCAGAAAAGCTTTTTAGTTGTATCGCAGCTATTCAGATGCAGAATAGTAACAAAAAATGGGCACAGGTGAGTTTCTTGGTGACAGAGCAATGGGCACTTCCTTTCTAGTGCCTCATTCTATAAATTGATCTCCATATTTTGGTAGTTAATAGTGATCCCTTATGAAAAAGTAACTTTTTAATATTCATTAAATAATTTACTTGTCCAGGTGTTTGCCTCACTAATGAAGGACAACAAGGAAGTGGACAAGAACCATAGCCCAGCGCTGAAAAGCTAATTGCTGTAAAGTTGGTCAAATGAAAATATGGAAAACCACTTGATGACAAAGGAGTTTTCTCATCATTTCTATGTGGAAAAGCACTATAGAAAATGTGAAAGTGAGATGGAAAACCGACACAGCTCTCAGTGGAGTAATGAACTGATGAAATCTTCACCCTTTTGCCAGTATTAGCTTTTGTCATGGGAAGATTTGTTTTCACACAGAGTACTAAAACCTATGAAACTGAGAAGGAGGGGAGCTAATATTTAATACTTCAAAAGAATCAGCTCAATGCAATAAACATTTGTAATAACTTCTGTTGGTACTTTAAAAAGAGGCATAACTTTTTTTACAAATACCACAAACGCACTTTTTTGGGGAGGGATGAGGGAAATACTAAATCTTAAGGCCCCAAAACTGCTATCCAAACCAAATGCTTTGGTACAAATATTACCTCCAAAATTATCCATTTGAAAGTACTGAGGACCAAATACAGTTTGGCATGGTTGTGTGCAAGATGGTTAACATTTGGAAAGGGGTATGTCTTATTTACTTGTTTTGTTTGGTTATTTAAGTTGCAGCTTCATTCTTCAGTCTGGGCAGTTGTAATGAACTCAGGAACTGTGGAAGTATTGTGCCCAAACCTGTTAGAGAAAAAAATCATCTGAATTTTAAGCAGTGGTAAGATTTGGGCTATTATTTTCAGAGTGTACAGCCTTCAAAGCGAGTGGTGTGTTTAGCATTTGTTTTGGTGTATTGGTTATGCAGCTTACTAAAAATGGAGTGGGTATTCTGTGAAAGGGGTTTGCCACCAGAAGTTTTGTTTTATTGAGCCATTTCCAAGTAAGAAATACTTGTAAATAATGGTAAACACTAGCAACTGACAAAGTTATCTGCAGACTTTGTGTTGTCAAAGGAGCAGTCACTTTAACACTTTGGAATAATGCAGACACATCTTTTTATAGTGTGCAATACTGAAATCCAAAAGGCATCTGGCTTTGTGATACTTAATGCTTCAGCATCTTTTAACTGTGAGACATAAGGTCATATCGTTTGTGTCAAGGCAGGTGTTTTTCAAGCGTTTCCTGTTCTTAAAGACGCTGTACAAGAACTTGAGGATGTAGGGGATGGAATTTTAAAAAGGATAGCACTGCAGGTGAGGAACACCTGCCCTCTATTGGTCCATTTTTGCTAATATTAAATGTAAATAAATTCCTTACATGTGGGTTTTTGTAACTGGTCCCTCTGTGGAAATCAAGTCAATTATCATTATGTATTTTTAAGTGCAGGAAGCTTCCAGTTGTCTGGTGTTTAAAGGCAGAGTGCATAATTGGGGTAAAGATTTAGTGTGGTGTAACTTACGTTGCTATCTGGTTAAAAAACTATATACTACTCGTAACATTACAATTTGAAATTTAAATGTCAGATTTTTCTTAACTTATGTATTCACTACTTTAATTGGATCCAATTTGTCTTATATTTTTGTGTTATCTTGTACAGTTTTCTTACTTTTCAACTATAAATCTGTATATAACTGTAAATAGAAGGCCCAGGCCTTCCCTTAAGACCACTACTACCGATTCCTGTGTAAATAAAACTTACAGCAGCTGAGCCCTGTGCTGCGCTTCCTGCCGCGGCGGGGTGGGAGGGGAGGGTGTGGAGAGAGCCCTGGGCA
>VXBZ01007324.1:112459-127874 GCA_013399135.1 Heliornis fulica | reverse complement strand
CCTCTCACCCCTCCAACAGAGGGAAAAGCTAACAAACCCCACCACCCCCTGCGGGGTGGGATAAGGGCAGGTTCCTGCCCAGCAGCCACAGAGGGGAACAATAACAGAGCCCACAGCAGAACTCACACAGACACACCCGGTAGGTGACAACACCCAGCACTTACCTACCCCAGGAGGTGGTAACGCCCAGCACAGCCATGAGGACCCAGCCCACCACATTCAGACTGCCCCAGAGCCACACCAACCTACACCCCTCCCATCCCAGAGGGGCTTGAGGGACCTGGTGTGGAGAACAGCCCGAGGCCAACTCAGCTCACCTGTGCTGGCTGCTGGGGGAAGATCACTGTTCTGACTGGAACCAAGACAGACCTGTGGGATAACTGCTGGGGGTAATGTAGCAATCAAATCTATACTCACATTCCTAAGAGAGGTTTGGCATTTATGAAAGCATTCCAGGGGGATGAGGAACAGATGTGCAGAGCATCCTTATCACCAGGAAAGATCCTAAACATCCTCATTTGCAGTATGTTCCAAGGCAATCCGGAAGGTCACCAACATCAAGGGAGCTTGATGTCTCTGGTTCTGAGATAGCACCCACAGAGAGAGAGCAAAGTGGAAACACCTTGGCCAGGCTCTGTGATAATACTGGAACTTGAAGGCCAAACACACCTAACAAGCTGTGTATTTGCTACCCTGAGCCTTCAGTCTGTCATGGATTTGACAAAATGCTGCCCACTAGAGAACTTATTATAATATGCTCATTATAATGTCATTATAGTACAGAAACACGCCTCCATCCCACAAGCTACCTGCCTCCAAGGTACAACCTCTCCTCACGAAGCACATGCTCTGAACATTGTTAGTATGTACCTTTAAACTCAAAGTGACAGAATTTTACCCCAATCACATTAAAGCTATTTATGACTAGAGTCACTCAAGCTCCCCCTTGGAGATAAAGAAATAACATAAAAATAGCATATGGGAGAGGAGACATCGGGGAAGGTACCATCACGATGGTGAATATACCATCACATATGACACCATCACGGGCCATTCTGTCCCCTGAGACCAGCCGATGGGCTGAGCTGCTCTTCCCCCACCTCAGGACGCCTTTGGGTGAGATTTGAGATTTCTCAAGACGCTTAGGAATATGGGGAGTCACTATGTGTTTTAGGTACCACGTGTTTTATAACGCGTTATTAGTTAGGGGCACTCGTATTTACAAGTGCCTTGCAGACAGTGCACCCACCACCGGAATCCAGAGAACCTCTGTGCCTGTTGTGTCAATAAACTACACTTCCGTTACGCAGGCCAGTTCTTCCACACGCCACCATGCTCTCAGGGCGGTGACCACAGTTCAGCAAACGTGACCAGGCTAAAAGTGTGCATCTGAACCGTGGTAGCGCCGTGTACAGAACACGACTGGACCTTTAACGACAAATCGGGTATCCATGAGCGCACCAGATGCGTCCTGGTCCTGGTGGGACTGGGTGATGTAGCTGCCAAGCCGCTGCCCATGACACGGTGGTCAGGTGAGGTGTCCGGTGCCTGGAAAAGGGAAACGTGTCAGCCTCTCCTCTGTGCCCTGGAGAGCACAGAACACATCCTCCAAGAAGCTACGCTGAGGCACATGGAGGACAGCGAGGTGATTTGAGATGGCCAGCAGGGCTTCACCAAGCCTTGCCTGACCAAGTGGCCTTCTGTGTTGGAGTGACATCACTGCACAAGACAGAAGCTTTGGGTATCATCTAGTTGAACTTCTGCGAGGCCTTTGGCACCGTCACACACAGCATCCTTCTTTCTAAACTGGAGCCAGATGGATTTGATGGGCGAGCTGTGAGGTGGATCAGGAATTGGGTAGATGGTCACATCCAGAGCTGGGGGGTTGGTTTAACCCCATCTGACAGCTAAGCCCCATGCAGCTGCTCCCACAGTGGGATGTGGGAGAGGATCAGACAAGTGAACAAAAAACTCATCAGTTGGTAAGACAGTTTAATAGGTAAAGCAAAAGCCTCACAGACACAAGCAATTCATTCCCCACCTCCCATGGGCCCAGAAGTGTCCAGCCATCTCCAGGAAATCTGTGCTCCATCACACCTAACCGTGACTTGGGAAGACAGACACCATTGGTCCAAGCACTGACACGCACCCCCACCCATGCCCCACACCCTCCATCCCTGCCCTTCTCCAACCCCACTAGATGCTGAGCATGATGCCACACAGTATGGGACACGCCCTGAGTCAGTTGGGGTCAGACGTCCTGGCTGTGTCCCCTCCCAGCTCCCTGTGCCCCCCCTCAGCATACTCACTGGTGGGGTGAAGAGCAGGAAAGGTCTTGGCTCTGCGTGGGCCCTGCTCAGCAGGAATTAGACCATCTCCAGGTTACAATTCAGCACAAGCCCAAGCACAGCCCCTGTGAGGAAAAGGAACCCAAACCGACCCAAACCTGCGGAGATCAGTGGTGAGTGGTGGTCCCCAGGGGCATGTACTGGAACCAGTCATGTTCTATAGCTTCTCCCGTGGCTCTCAGCAGACCTTCAGACACCACGAGCTGCGTGAGGCAGGTGCCTGAGGCACAGGATGCCATCCAGAGGGACCCTGGCAGACTCAAGAAGTGCTCCTCTGCAAACTGCAGGAGGATCAACAAGGCCAAGTGCAACCCCCAGTGCCAGTACAGGCTGGGGCAGGAGGGCACTGAGAGCAGCCAGCCCCACAAACACTTGGGGGACATCAGTGGGTGAAAAGCTGTACACGAGCCAGCAATGTATGTTTGCAGAACAGAAAACCAACCATATCTTCAGCTGCATCAAAACCAGTGTGACCAGCAGGATGAAGGGGGTGATTCTGTCCCTCTGCTTTGCTCTCATGACACTCCATCCAGTTCTGGGGTGCCCAGTACTGGAAAGACATGGAGCTGTTGGAGCAAGTCCAGAGGAAGGCCACAACGATGATCCGAGGGCTTGTTCAGCCTGGAGAAGGCTCCAGAAACCCCTTACAGCACCTTTCAGTAACTAAAGGGGGGCTTATATAAAGTAGGGACAGAATTTTTAGTGATAGGACAAGGGGGAATGGCCCTAAACTTAAGGAGGGTGGGATTAGATTAGATGTTGGGAAGAAATTCCTCCCTGTGATAGTGGTGAGGCCCTGGCACAGGCTGCCCAAAGAAGCTGTGGCTGCCCCCTCCCTGGCAGTGTTCAAGGCCAGGTTGGATGGGGCTTTGGGCAACCTGGGCTTGTGGAGGGTGTCCTTGCTCGCAGTAGGGACATCACTAAACGGCCTTCAAGGTCCCTTCCAACACAAACTGATCTGTGATTTTATGATTCTAAAACAGCAGGGCAGTGCAGGTGCACACAAACACATGTACGGTTGCAGCGGGACACACCATCAACAGACATCTGTGTGTAAAACACATCACAGCAGAAACAAACTCCACTTTATTAAATCAGCTTATCACAATTCCTAAGTTACAAAAATAATATTTAAAATAATTACAAAAATTAAGCTAAATTAATGGCAAAGCAGTTTTTCAGTGCTCTTAAAACAGAATAAAACTTGTTATGCATTTGAGAGTAACAGAGTAGCTGACCCAGAAGTTCTTAAGACTGTTGGTCTGCAGTTACCAACTGTATTTAGCTCTTGTTGACTAGAGGTCATACAAAAAGCGATCTACATGCTAAGGACTTGTATTTCATCTGGGCAAGACTAAAAGAAGTGAGAATTTATGTGCTGCTTAAGAAAACCAATGCAAATCTTGGTCCTTTTTAAATAGAACACCTCAAAAATGAAGCCAAACATCAGCAACTGTTCAGAAGTGCACAGCAGCTGAGAAATTTCGTTCACTTCTCCTCTACATCTGCTACCAGAGGCTCTTCCACAGCCCAGTCCAGTCTGCTGAGGATATCTCCTGTGCTCTCAGAAATGCCATCAGCATCACTAATGCTGAGAGGAGAGGAACTCTCAGGATGAAGTTCAGAATCCTGCTGGAGGACAAGGTGAGATGAATCACTGTGTATCATTCATAGACAAGACCTCTATGCAGCCAGTAGAAATGATCCCACTCTTTTCAAACATGTCCTAATTGAGTTATTTATCTGATTATTCTGCAACAACTGCAAACCATTTTCCTGTTCAGGCACTCCCCACAGCACCTGCTGCCTCGACAGACAACACACCTACGTGAACATCCATTTTCACAGCTCACAAGAATGACTTTGCTTGCAAAGACAAAATGCAGTTGTGTTGATTCATCATCGATTACACCTCTCTCCACCTGTTCCATCCACACTTTTTGAGTAGAGAAAAACATTTTAAATAAAGCAGAGGTAAACAAAGTGTGAAATGGCAGGTATCAAATTATTCCTGGTATAAGCAGACATCCTACCTGAAACAAGGAGTCATGAGTATCTTCAAGTATTCTTCGTATTTCATCAGGCACAGTCCAAGGACTTACTACATCTCGATCAGAATCTTCATCAACATCTTCTGTCTGAACTGCAGCGGCAACACATGGAAACTTCTGTTTTGAGGTTCTGCTGACTCTGCACTCATCAGCTGAGGAAAAAACAAGCCAACTATAGCACTGTATCATTTCTTGCTGTTCTCTTTTGAGTACTTCAAAACTTCAACAGCAGAAGCTTCAAATTCTAAGAGTGAAAGCTGTAAGAACACATGTAAAACCATCGTACCCTCTTGTCTAGAAATGATGGCATTATGGAAAAAAAATGCTGCCAGTCTCTTCCAGCCCCACACTCTGCACTGGCTTCCCAGTGGAGACCACAAGTGGAACAGGACTGTGCAAGGTGCCTACAGCATGCAGGTCCTGCACTGCTGTCTGCAAGAAGGGACACCGCTACATTATTTGTATTTGTGCCTCTTAGAAGACATGGAACTGCAGTGACACCCTTACAGTCATAAGATATACCGGAGAAACAGATACAACCACGTAACTTAACCTGTACTTAGGGCTTAAAAAGAGAATGTATGGGAAGAAGGGAGAAAATTACCTCCCTCATACACAGAGGTGAGTGACTCAGGACAAACGTCCACCTGCTGACTACTGCTCCTCTCCCTTTCCTGGGAGACTAGCCAAACAGAATCTCTACTATGCCACTAGTGTGATCTGGGATAAAGGAAAAGGAATCAACACACAGTATTTCCTAAGTTTCATACTAATTCTCGCCTCAATCTTTTTCTGTTTGACCAGAAACCCTGTTCTTGCAACCCTTCATCTGATGAAGAATTTAATCATGGGGAATTATTTATGCGAGGAAACTTGTAGGTCCAGATCTACAGAGGTAGGAATAGTGCAAAAAGGTCACTAAAATCCAACTTTTTTTTTTTAAAGTTAAGCCAGAAATTCTACTACACTAACATTATGATAAAATAGATACCTTAAGCAGATACTCTACAGAGGTCTAGCAAAGACAGTTCATAGTTTAAAGGGCTCAAAAAGTAAGCAGCATAGAAAGGTAAGGTAGAGGCATGATACTTGTGCACTGTACTGCTAACTGACTCTCCCTGTGGGTTCCAGGTGACAGAGAGGCTGAAAACCTTTTCTCCTCATGACTCATAATGCCTGTTTCAGGAAATCTAGTGCATTTCTTTCACTTACCTTGGAACTGCCATCAGGCTAAAATCAAGCAGGAGGTAAACAGAGGTGATTGCTTAAAATATTTCATGGATTTCTAATGGAAAAGGATTTTTATATGGGGGAAAAATGATGACTTCTACTTCTAGAAAAACTTTGCATCTGAGGCCTGTGTTGCATAAATTCTACCCAGGATCTGTTCTCTGTGTCTCAGTTCCTCCCTATACTGTGCAGCTGAACACCACTATGCCACTGCTCTTTGTAACTTACAGTGTCTAGCGTGAACAGAACAGTTGGCAGCATTCCTCACTCTTCCTCTGGAAGTACTTCTCTGTGGGACCATACAGGCATTTCCTCAAAGACAAAGACAGCATTTCTTTCATTAGGTACAGCAGACTAGAACCACCCAGAAGATGCTTCCAGTTTTTCATCTATGAGCTTGCTTGCTGGACCATGCAGAACTCTTGCTATGGCAAATTAAGCTACTTTAATTTTAAAATTAAAAAAAAATAAGTTTAGAAAGAGATTATAAGGAGAAGTCACATCATTCAGCAGGTCAGTGACAGCGGAGTTGTGAAACCCTTAGGACAAGAAACCTTCAGGATCATATGTCTGACTACCTACACAGGTATTAGAGCTTTTCCCTCCCAAAATCCAAGAGTAACATGAGGATCATCTTCAAAATGCGCTTTCATTAAGAAAGTTCTGCTCTTACCTCTGGACTGTGTGAAACCAAGTGCTGGGGTGAAACGCTGTACTTTATGACCAAAGCTGGGTTTGGCTGCAATTCTGCTCCTTTCTGACACAACAGGATGGTTCAGAAGTCCTCTAGAACAAGAAAACAAAAAAAACCAACAATGCCCAAATACTTACCAGTGACTATCACATACCATGCCTCCACACAATCCAGATCTAACAGGGCTAATTTAGAGACAGCAAAAAGGCCACAGAAATTAATTTCAGCCCTCTTAGCTGAGAATCGGCATCACACAGTGCTTGTGGGGCCAATGAGCCTCACCAGGATCAGAACTGCTGGCAGTCACAGTAAAGAGATACCAAACTGCCTTTATAAAGAGACAGTTTAGATCCAACAAAACTTGTAATAAGCTACTGCCACTCATAAGGTGGCTTCCTGACATTCCTCAGCGTTTCTGAGTCTGGCAGGGCTGATGTGTTTAAGCAGGCTTTGGAAGCCACCAGCAGGCACAGTACAGCTCTGTCCTGCAAATTTGCCTAATAAAAAGAGATGCAGAATTATTTACATCTGGAAGTTACAGTACTATCTGAAATACACAGCTCTTCCTATTATTCTGGAAAATGTAAAATTGTAAGTGGAGGAAAATGTATACTGCAGTATATGCCCAGATTACATACACACACGTGATAGTAATGTGAATTCATCTATCCAATTGGAATAAATTCACCAATTTATAATACTCAAATACCATCCTCAAAAGACAATAAGCGCCAAAGTTCAACAGAAAGCAACGATAAAATTATAGATAATGAAAAAAATAGAAGAGAGTAATGTAGTATAGTCTGTATGCATGCACACTGCTATTTTTATCTGCTTGTAACTACATTACTGTCTACCCTGCAGTGGAACTGACGTTGAGTGGAATGGATGAGGACACTGATTACAGATCTGACTCTAGAGCTGCCTTATTCTCTGCTCCAAAAGGTATTTTCAAGGATCACTTCAATATGTGCACTGCTGGCTGTAAGAAGGCTGGTACAGAAACTTAAGACCTTTCCCACCCAGACAAAAGTTATCTTTGTTTTTCACAGGATATAAAGCCTTTCTCATGCTGCCAATCCTGCAGCAACTGGATACAAACTGCAGACAAATTTGAAGTATTGTAAAGATACCAATATATTAGAGTAAGCTTAATGCTTAAATAATAATGCTTTAATTTAGTTTAATACTAAAGTTGTTACCCTTTAGTAGATGCCACGTGCATTTTTCTGTGCTCTTGAGTTGATCCTGTCCTAGAGAATGGTCTCTGTTTATTTGCAGATAACACCTTTGTTTCAGATAACATTTCATTCATCAGGGAGAGTGCCTGTGATATTCTCATACTGTGATGCTCAGCTAACAGGGCTCTATGGAAAAATTGTATTATATATTAACTCACTGTATCATTCATTTATTTGCAGTTGGCTTGTAAGTCCACATGGTAACCAGAACAGAACATATTTTTGCAATTTCAAAGAAGGCATATCAGCCCTTTAAAGATCATCAGCAAAAAGCTAAAACATTTATTAACCAAATGACCGAGTCAATGTTGGGGAAGAAAAAAAAAAAGCTACTTTGAAAGTGAAAAATACAGGCAAACAATGAAACATGTTCAGAGTTTTCCAAAATGATAAAGGAAACTGAAATTATTTATGCTTTTGGTTGGAATCCCATTCATACCTGAAATTTCATAGGCAAGACAGTTAAAATTACTCATGAAGAATTATATAAGTAAGAATACCAGAAGTAAATTTATAGCAACTTACTTGTCTTTCTCTTCTTTCTTTTTCTGGAATAATCTAATATCCTTTGTAGTAAGACCACAATGCTGTGCAAGAAAATAAGCAATCATTAAACTACTCCGTACTGTAACCTCATTCCAATCTCTCAGCAAAACACAGACATATTTGAAGGAAGGGTTACTGTTTCTGACACTCTCAAGAATGAAATCAGGTGGCCCCACCAGAAAATTCAGGAAAGATTGTATTGTGTAGACACTTCCAGTCTCTACAGTGAAAGCTTGCAGTCACACTTTCCATCTCTCATACGCTTAAAATAAAATGTTACTGTTCCTAAGAAAATGTCTTCACTGTCAAACTCAAAGTTTCAAATGGCCTCACCTTCAGTTTCCTAAAAATCAGTGATGCTCCTAACAGTAACTAAATTAAAGAACAGGGTAGGGCTGTACTTTCACCTGTGTTTTCTAGTGTACAATTTGCCTTTTTTTAATGCTTTCTTCTCTAATGATTTCCAAAGAAAAGCCTGTAATGAAAGCATCAAGTACATATTAATGGGTTGGAAATGCAGGAGAGGGAACGAAGCATTTTCTCAATCCCTTCTGTCCCTACAAAAGAATTCAACACAGAGAGGGATTAAAAACAGGGCTACAATGTATTTCATAGATGAGATCTGTTACTCTTTCTATAGGAGAATATAACTATTTATACAGGAAACTTTGGTGTTACATGTTTACTGCTTGGGAGTTGAAACCAGTAAAGTTTCAGCTTCATTCAACTGACCAATAAAAAGGTATAGGAACTTACTTGCTGTTGCTAGGCCTTACCTGCTGCAACCCTGGAGCTTCCCCTCATTCAGCAGTGGCTTTTCAGATCCCAGAGGTCAAAAATACATACTTTAAGACTTGATACTGGTTAGAAAATTATTTCTGAACTACCTGTGTACCTACTTTTCCTTCAGTTATTTCCAGTACAATGCAGTGAATGTTACAGGTACTCTGATTACAGTTAGGGGACACCTAGAGCTTTGGGGACAGGGCAGAATTACTACCTGCAGCCAACTGTCATTACTGCAGCCTGTGAAAAGCTGGGATGGCTGCTTACTGATCACTTCTGATACAACTATGGCCAGCTCCAGTAAGATAAAATTATACATATAAAAAGCCAGCATTAAAATAGAACACCACTCCCAATGTTATCTAACCTGGACAATCAACAGTTGTTCAATAACTAACATTACTCTTCAAGACATGCATTACTCTTACCCCATTCTTTCTTGGCCTGAATGGATTAGGCTCCTTCTGTCTTTGTTCATCCAGTTTCCTCATATATTCTCTCATTCTTTCCTTTTGCTTTTTTTTCATCCATGCTTGTATCTCTTTCTTCTCCTTTTCTGTTTTTTTAGGATGTCCAGCAGCAGAATCATGAACCCTGAGAGCAGATGTAAATGGGAAGTAACCCAGCACATCTCTTAAATTGCAAACAATGACAGCTACACATGATATAATGAAAATGCTGCAATCTTTTTAAAATTCTGACTAAGCTGAAAGCGTAAGTAACAAAAAGTGGGGAAATCTTCTTCTGAAAAATTTTACTTCAAGAAATCTTGTCAGATAAGTAATTTCCTAAAATTTTTCTTTCATTTGTCAAGTACATTCAAACAATAGGACCAAAGCGTGGTCTGTCTGTTAGTGTCTATAGGGTATCTGGCACAGAAAAATCTGGAAGTCATTTTCCTTTGATCCTTCATTTTTAAGCTTGTCTAAAACGAAAAAAAGACCAGTGAGATGCTATCATCCTTTCGTTCTCTCCCCATAACCTGTGAGCTCCTTCAGAAGTCTATCTGTACAAAGCAATTTTAAAAACACAGAAAAACACAGCCAGTAACAACTGCTACCAAGCTTCACCCTCAGAGTTCTTCAGAAATACTTATTAATTCACCTTGCAATACTCTTTAAAGTAAGCATCTTCTCTCATTTTCAAGACTGGCAGGCACTAATAATTCTAGACTTAACAGAATGTATGAGTATAGAAAAATAAGTTATTTCTAGTAGCTGCAGTTCTTCTGAAAGATTATGGATTGAAGCAGTAAAGCCCTGAAGGGATTAGAAGAACTCTGATACATCTGAAAGTGATTTACCTTATGGCAAAGGGAAGTGTCATTATCAGATGCATTTGGTCATATGTGAAAGTAACTATGTGAAACTGAGTTGTCTTCAGTTGTTTGGACAGGTTTGATTAAATGCTACCTGGATATGTTTCATAAATTGTCGGTAATTTTGAAAATATTCACATAATTGCACAAAACAATCCAGCTAGCAACATAATTATTCTCAAAGAATCACAAGGATGTTATGATCTGATCTCCTTTTACGATTCAAATAAATGTTAGAACAAGTAAACAAGACCACTGCATTCTACTTAAAAGGAGTCACTACAACATCCTGAAACAAGTATCAAACGGGTGTGGACTGTTGCACCAACACAACAGACCTGGCATTCTGAACATGTATTTTTTGCCTTGTAAGTAACTGATACCACAAACAGCTGTAGTTTCAACCTATGTCAGGAAAGAACATAGCTATAGTGACTCTTTTAGAAATCTTTATCAGGGAGAAGAGCATGAAAAACTGGAGTCTGGGGATGGAAGCTTTGAAGCTTCTTTGCACCAACAAGAGATTGCTATTCTGTCTTTCAGAACTGCTTTAGGAGGCTTCAGTCCCCTCAGCTGAACTGCACCTGATGGATATATACAATTACACTCCAGCATATACTTGGTAGAAAAGGGAACAAGCAAGTAGGAAAAAAAGAATTTTGAAACCGAAAAAATAAAAAGCAATCAGCACATTAAACAATAATGGCCAGTAATAGTTCTAATATTAGACCCATTAACATCAACTCAAATCACACACTTGCTGCCACTGTTTACAGGGTGTGAGCTACAGGAAAAATACACAGGGTTTAAATTATTTAACTAACACATATTAAAAAAAAGCTGTGATATTACCTAGAGATTTTCTTAGCTTGCATTTTTGTTAAGCCCAGTTCCGACGGAGACACATCACCTTCTACTACAAGATCACTAATGATGTCAGTAACACCACTCAGGCCAGTAATTTGCAGGGGATCTTCTAGAGAGCTTAAAGATAGGCAGAGGGGTAAAGAAATGTTACTAATTTAAGGCAATACATGCCTGTAATCACAAGCAGCCACAATCCTTCCTTTTACACTTAAAGAATATTCAGGTTGTTTTAGCAGAAGCCTTAGCCTTTGGACTGGGTTTTCTTTCCCCTGCATCTCACTGTGTCAGTGCACACGAGCAACACCTGGATAATATATGCAGATGTGCTTTTCTAAAGCTACCAGCCACCACCTTAGTTTTGCTGTCACCACATAGACTTTAGCCAACTTCATAGCTCCCCAGTGACAATGGGACAGGATGAGCAAGACCTCACTAATTCAGGGGGACTTTAGCAAAAGAGCATAAACCATCCAGAGACATGGTCCCATCCAAAACCAAACTTCCTGTGCTCCACTGCAGTGTATGAACACTGCTGGCCCAGAGGAGGCTCCTGAGCCTTCTGTGACTGAGCAAAGGAGCACTGTCGGGGTTTGTGCTGCTCCACATGCTGACACACACCTGAGGGATGCTGCCAGTTTCAAGAACCCCACATGTCAGTGACCTCAGAGCAAGAGCAGTGTGACAGAATAGTTCTGCCTAAATTCTGCCCACTTCTCTTTATATCAGTTGCTCTCAAAAAATCAAATCTCATGTAATTTATGTTTACAAACTACAGCTGTATCAAGGCACTCCTTTGGGTAAAAATCACCACCTGCTAGCTCATTGTCTCATACCCATCCTCAAGGCTAATGGAATCACTTCTTCACCTACTTCAGTCACAACAAGCAGTTTCATTTAAAATGCTTTAAACATAAACTAAATCTTTCAGTTTGCCGCTATGCTATGAGCAACAACAACAAAAAAAAAAAGGTGGTCAACTGAGCAGAATGACCAGTAAGAAAGGGAAGCCAGCTTACTACTGCACAACTCAATCCAGAAGACTAACAGCAGCTAACAGTAAAAAATACCTTTATGTCAGGACAATTGTATTTAATGCATAAGTAAATTCATTCCAGTTTCAAAATCTACATTTTGTTGCTTTACACAGCTCACCTCAAAACCTTTCTGGTGGTAGCAGGCTTCAGTAGATAACTACTAGCAGCAGTTACATGTACTTGTTAAAAATCAGTGTCTCCCAAAAGGCAGAAGTAACAAATGAACACAGACAACAGAGCATCTACATTAGCATCTCTTGCTACTTGTAACTAGAAAGCAACTTGGAATAGTTCTGCAGCTTGTGCATAAAGTAAATTTAAGAGTCATTGCCAAAATCAGGGTCAATGCCTGAAAATAACTATTGAAAAGTCGTTCATTTAATTTGAAAATTAATGCCTAGGTTTTAATGTAATTGACAGTTCCATCTTGACAATCCTCTTTTTGGTAGTAGTTTAAAGTAAACAGATTTTTCAAGAAACATACCTGTCACATAAATCTCTGTGTGTGTGAAAGCCTGAAAGAGAAACAACCTTTTGTAATGAAAGCTCTCCATTTATAGCAAACTAATAATACATACATTAAACAGCCTGTGGAATAAAATACAGAAATGTATCAACCTGAATATGTTGACATTAAAAATAAATAAGTATCACACATAAGCTTAGTGACTTGAGAGTGAGCACACCATTGACTGCTAAGAAAATACAGTCTTCAGAGAACTAATTAACAACTACCTGACTGACATGGGTAGCTTTGCTAGGAAGACAAGCTCAGTGTTGTCAGTTTCCAGCCATGACCCGACTAAGCTTATTAGTGCTGACTAAGTGGAAATTATCTGTTCCAATTAACTGCACAGCATTTTATGGAAGATTAACAACTGACTGAAGCTAGGCTTCAAAGTCCTGGAATTCTGGAACAAAGAGCAGTATGGATGTCTTGGAGGAAAACCACTGTTACGCTTCTAAGCTTAACTGTGCTCTCAAAAAAATGCAGTTGAAACTTAGTATCACCTACAGTTTTCTCAGCTGGCAATTAACGAGTTTATGCTTAAAAAGAGAAAACTGTAAGTGTAACACATCTTATTTATCTGAGTGTGCATGACATTTGAGATTCACATCTGTGTGCATACTGGATACATGCTATAACACCTTTTAAGTTAGATTGCTGAAAATATGACTGTAAAAAGCATATTCACCTCTACAAAGTATTTATAATTTTTAGAAGCTGGAATGCAAGCAATGCAGGCAATATGCAGACTGAACAAGACTTTTTAAATAGACAAGAGATTACTTGCATAGTGATTCTTCCTAATATAATGCCACTGCAGTCTTCATGGCAGGAAAAATTTATTTACTGTCAGTTTGCAAAATTAAATGAGACCTAATGAAATTATAATTTAGGGAACACACAGTAGTTACCATATAACGATATAAAACAATTTATTTTGCTGATTTGGGTTGTCCTTAACTGAGATCACACTTCTCTAGAATGACGGAGATGATAAAGAAAGACAGCTTTGGAAGGAAGCTGTGAGTGTTCTGTGTCACTGTACCATTTATATTCATGCAAAATTCACTAAATAGTTACAAATCAGCACAGTGATGCATTTCAGAAATAGACCCAAAGTTACTGATTTCCTTTCAATAGTGGTGAATCTGAGTGCAAATATAATTCACTGCTGAATTGTTTCCAAAACATAGTGTTACTGTTCCATCACTTAACATATAACCCCATTATGAATGCATGTCCATGAATCCATTCTAAAGAATACAGTCTAGAAAGACAGACAACTGTCTTTTATGAGCTCATGGTGTTACATAACATTCTATAATAGCAATGGGAGTATTACATGAGGAAGAAAAGGTTCAATTAATTTTAAGAGGAGAAAAAGGGGAAAATAAATATTAATTATTATACCAGAAGATGACTTTATGCCACTGGGAAAGTTAGAAGCAGAGACTGCAGAGTCAGGACAGTGTAATTCCAACGTAGTGTGACTGGGTACAGAATATTCCAAGTTTAAGCCCCGCTTTTCATCATCGGTAACATCTTCAAAATTCATGCTCCTCAAGTAATGCTCTGATGATGTGACAAAAAATAATATACTGATTAGCACAGACCCATGAAAAATGCCCACAATGCAAAAACTATGACTCAAATACATGTTAGTGGCCTATTTAGTTTTTCTGTCAAACCTAAAATGATGTGAACCTAGACCAGTTGTGCCACCCTATGAAAGGGCATAACCAGAGCTCTGATGTACAGAACTGGTACATACATGTGAACAAAAAAGCTAAACCATTAATTGCTCTGTGTGAGGCTGACAGACACCATAAATATTGGCTTATGTATACAGATATAGCCATGATTTGGTTCTCCTGGCTGTGTCTTAACTTCATAAAAACATCAGACTATGTTTCTCTATGAACGAAAAATAGACTTGAGGAATGTACCTCTAGCATGCTCCTTGGCACATTACTGTAACTAAGCAAATATGTAGTATATAGTCAACTGTTATATAAACAATAAATTAAATACATCAGCTCTCCAAAACACACTGATGTAAGCTTTTATTAAAATCAGCAGATATTACAACTAAATAGCCACTAAAGATGCATGATGTAAGTTTCTTTATATACACAGAGAAAACTGGGACAAATTTCATATCTTTTTGCATCAGCAAGCAAAACACTCCAATACAACAGTAAAACATCCTATCACCTTTATAATCCTATATCCCAGTCCTGCATTACTGCTTTGAAGAACATGAAAGTAAACAGTATTTTCACTTTCGTTGCTGAAACAGTACCCATAACATTCAGATTTTCTATCTTTGTTTTTATTTCTCATATTTTTTTATTTTTGGTGCATATTTCAATAACACCTACTGGAATTCCATTAAACTTCAGCAGAAATTAAAAATCAGGCAAGTGTAATACGCAATTGCAAGTTTATTATCCTTAATGTTTACTGAATACATACCATCACTGATGAAACTAACATCTTCNCCTAGCTATAAATGAAACACAAAAAAAAAACCCTAGATATTCAAGCAAAGTTTGCTTTAAATATATTTTTATCCTCATAATCTTATAAAGCCATTTTAATTGAGTATCCTGATTTAAAACGAAGAAAACAGTTCAGGAATCAATAGCTTCATTTAATCTAAAGAGTTTAATCTTCTGGACACTTCACATGAGAAAATACATACAACCTGTATTATTCTTGTGAACTGTTTTACTTCTATTTATCACATGATTTTAAAAATATCTGGAGTTTTCCAATATATCTTATCTATA
>VXBZ01007324.1:26405-92667 GCA_013399135.1 Heliornis fulica | reverse complement strand
CTATTCTCTCCTGCCAATATCTCTTCAATTACTCGGGTTCAGTACCAAGCAAAAATCCCACTGAAATACTGTCAAACTGATGTTGTCCACATGGACAGCACTATTCTGTAGCATCAAATACTTAGCACAAATTCTGTGCTATTAAGCAAATAAAAGTTCTCACAAAAATGTATCAGCAGTCCTTCAGAATTCTTATAGTCTTATGCAATTTAAATATATCTTTAGTATATAAGTAATATATTTACCTTACGATTGTTGGTATTTTCCCTTGCAGTTTGGTAGCGCCTACAGTTTTCAGATAATCTTTCACGAACATGAAACATCCAACACAAAGCACACAGCTCTCTGAACCAACCTGTAACACAAACATGCAACATGGAAAGATTCTGTGTAAATATTTTTTCTGAGATTTTTTTAGCCTGAAAAAGGAAATAACATTATTTTAAAAGTAGCTGAAGAAAAAATTAGTAATTCTTGAATTGTCAATAGCAAAATTTTGCTGCTAGAAAACTTTAGTCCCACTTAATGTTCATGTTCTTTTGCTGCTGTGAAATCTATACACACACAATAATCCTCAACAGCAACTTTCAGATTAAGAGTTGTGATTACCAACATTCCTGGAAGGAAACATGTTTCTGCATACCTTGCAGTATACTATTTCAAGTCAATAAGGGTTTGTTTGCACCTGTGAATTTTCACTTGTGGATTTTTTTCCAGTTCTAAAATATTCTTATTGCATACAGACCTAAAATTTTACGATGGTGTCCAGATGATGTAGATCGAGAGAAAACAGTGCGGAAATTGGAATAACGAAGCAAAGTCTCTGGGAATGGACTCAACAATGGAAGAGATCTTTTCATTCGAATCTAGAGATAAAAAAAAAAATATTAAATGGAATNTGATGGTGTCCAGATGATGTAGATCGAGAGAAAACAGTGCGGAAATTGGAATAACGAAGCAAAGTCTCTGGGAATGGACTCAACAATGGAAGAGATCTTTTCATTCGAATCTAGAGATAAAAAAAAAANATATAAATATATATATAAATATAAGACCAACAAAGTGTAAGAATTAAGATCACAATTAAGAATCCAGTTAAATCCAACACAGTCCAGACTAGTTTTCCCTCTTGTATCAGTTGGTTCTTCTGATTACCTCCCCATGCCAGCAATAAGCATGAGACCATGCTAGAAGGAAGTATTTGTCAGTTGGACCAGTTTCTGATCTGGATCACTGCATGAATGCTGGTGCAAATGGCTGGTGCAAGTGAAAGCAGTCTCACACACACCCTTCAAATGGCTGTGTATCTAAAGAAGCCCAAGTTTACACACGATTTTTTATCAACATATTCAAAGCCTAGTTCTGTGCAAATAAAATGTCCATGAGGAGAACTAGATCTTTTCAAACCTGTGCTGTATTCACTAAGATCCCGCTTTACCTGCGGTGAGTTTGACGTTGACTGTTACGTATTCTAACTTAAGTGATCTGGAACATGCTTCCAGTTAACAGCTATAACTCACGGTTAAATTCATCTTTCCAATGGAGAAAAAACAGTGTGTGCTACCAAGTGGGTATGGAAAGACATATAGAAATGTTTTATGAACTAGATACACTATGTTCTGATTTCCTAAAAGAACTGAACATAAAGTGTAAAACTAGAAGACGACATTGAAAAAACATGTTGTGTGTTTTTTTGTTATCATCAAGTCCAGATGAGATTTAATTCTCCTGCAATGCAACTACAAGCTTGTCGTAATATTTATGACTGATAACCAAATTACACAAAATGTTAAATACTTACTTTTTGCATAATTTTTCTTGCCCACTTCAATTTTGCAATATACCACTGTGCTGCAGGGCAGGAACAATGAGCAGCCCGGAAGAGCAAGATAATTCGTTGAAGAACTCCTGAAACTTTCTGACGAGTTTCCCTCTCCACTTTTAAAAGAATGTCATTGCAGTCTTCCTGAAAAATGCAAATTACAAGACAAAAATAAGACCCAAAATTTGAAAGGACATATACAACAAGGAAATTGACCTAAATAGGATATATCAAACAAGGAATCTGACCTAAATGTTGTTTCCATTCCTAATAATATTTTTCTTTTTCTTTAGAACATAGATCCTTTGTGGGGGGTGGAGGAAAGGGCACATATATTTTCTTATCATTATGGCATTACTCAAGTAAATAAATGCACATGGAAAAAACAAGGACAATGAGATCATGATTATTTCACAAATATATTTAAAACAAAGACCCATATAACTTCTATAGTGCATGCTTACTTCACCGACAGATGCTGGCTGAGGACAGTATAGTGGTGGTGCTGGAAGATAAAGCCCATGTGGAACTAAACCATACAATTTTCTGCTAAGATCTTTGGCAGAATCCATCAAAAGCTGAAATGTCTCTGAGAGAATATCAGAATCTGCCATAACAGCTGCTTTCAGTAGTTCCTGAATTGAACTATAAAGAACATTTGCATCTTCTTCTTCAATGGGATCTATAAAATATTAAGCACAGAAACCAATAAATTGACTCAATCAATCCAACCTTCATTTTGAAATTAAAAGGTAAAATTCACCTACTGCAATGTTTACATCACATCTAGTTGCTTTAAGATAAGACCCCTCAAATTTGAAAATAGTATTAATGTTAGGTTTTGCCTAACATTAGGAATATACTGCCTTTCTATATAGTGAACTGAACTCTTCAGCTATGTATTGTCTTGACATAACATTCTGGCAAATTCTCACCAAACAGGCATAAAGTACGTATACTGTTAATAATGACTATAATGACTATTTTTATCAGTAAGCATGATGATCAAGGAAAGGGAAATTTATTTATTTGATCTCTTTTTATGATTACTTTTCCCCTCACCTCCTAGAATCAAGTGATGCACAATCTTGCTGCTACCTATCATAATTACAGATTGGTATATACTGCATGTATTTGAAATAAAATCCTTGGAAATTGTACAAAAGAAGAATTTAAACAATATTTGGCATATGACTTTGATAAAGATCAATTAACATCCACCTGCTGACAGGAACCTGAAACATGGTTTCCAAACACATAAAAAGAGAGATCATTGCAGTAAAATTTATGTTAAAAGTACACAAGGGCAGGTTGGTCGAGCTAACTGAGGGAGCTCCAGTAGTGAAGTACAAACTTAGGCTGTGTGATAAAAAGCTTGTATACACATATACAGAGGAGCACAGAGACAACAGCAGCTGGGGAAACCTGAGTTAACGCCTAGAGCCATCTACTCACAGTAGAAAAATGAGCCCCTGATAAGTTCATCTCCGCAGGCCCAGAGATGCACAACAGCAAACAGTGTACACAGAGAAATGGACACTCTGTCCAGGCCCTTCCCAGAGGAGTCGTCAGTCCCAGTGTCCACGCACAAAATTCATCCAGATGAGCCAAAAGGACACCTTTTGGCTTGAGGCGGGGGGGTTACGGTAAGCTGTATCAAATCATGTAGGGAAGAACTTCTTGGGATTACATTATGGGATCTTTAGGAATGAAATCAGTGGTGTAGCATTGAGTTGTGGCAGCTGCACCTCCACTGGACCCTGTCAGCAATTCTATTTTCTGTGATGAAGGACCTTCAACCTGTGTCTGCGTACAGGAACTCAAGTGCCAGCACAATGCCAGCAACTGGAACAAACCAGGCTACATAACTGACTCTGTGAGTGCTACTATCAAGTCATATTAACCCATGGTAAGAGAAACAGCCTGGGAGCTAGGAGTATATATCTCTCTGCTGCCAGAGGGAAGCCACAGCAGCTTGTTCTGACGGGAGGGACCTGTAAAGACTTGGCCAACTGACAGAGACCTGCTTGTGTGTCTGCATATCTCTAAGACAAAGGGATCCGCATACTGGAGCATACTGGAGGGACCAAGGAAGCCATGACCACCTACCAGAAAGACAGTGTGTGCACAGGTGTGTGTGTCTTTAAAGATGAGGCATCTGCAAAGACTGGGGATCGCAGACCAGCTAGCTACTGGATGAACTGTATATTCAAGCCCAGCAACTGTGGCAAGAGGCAGGGCAAGAGGGTATCTGTGAGCAGGTCTGTACCAGGTAATGGAGTGGGTCTAGGGCTTTGGGGGCTCATATATGCAGATGCCTGTAACATGGGAGACTCAGCTACTGGGTCTAAACCAAATTACTGGAGCAATCCACACTATTACAAGGAGATTTTTGCAGACCTTCATCCTGACTAGCAAGAGAGGGAAAGAAGACAGGACTGTTGGCACTGTTTGTGTGAGTGCTGAGCAGGTGTGTAGGTGTTGATGTGTGTGGACAGTTGTATGAGACATTGTGTGTGTGTGTCTGTATGTGCCTACTGAGAATACCTTCCCAGTCTTACTGACTGTTGGACATGTGAGTATAGCCATCAGGCTATTGACACCACCCCCTCTTCTACTAACTGAAACAAAATGCAAAAATTAAAAACCATCATACAACTCATTTGAAGTACAATGATTCTTCCCATCTGTTAACAAATTCACATGTGTTTCAGGGTATCTTTTTTTTAATGAAGTTTCAGTTTTCTTCTGAACTAAATTTAGTATCATTTATAGTCAAATAAAGTTTTATCCAATATATACAAATAAGGTAAGACTGATAACAGGGTCTCTTTTTAGAATGATCAAAGCAAAACCCCATCCCTCTATAAAATTAAAGAATTTGAATAAATTATAATACTAAGGCATACTGTAGATAGAAGACAAGGTAATTGTTTCTTTTTAAGACAGTGTATAACAAAGAACATAGTGTGAAATAACATGAAAAATAAAGTTATTTATCATTTTATGTACCTGTAAATTGCTTATATTTAGTACCTCCTGATGTTTCAGAAGTAACTGGCTGTCCTAACAAAGACTGTAACTTTTCCTGAAAGGTCTGCATTGGTGACAAGCTTAATGGCAGGTGACAGGACGTGGTTTTCAGTCTGGAAGTGTAACAGGAAACTGTTAATGTTTTCTTTGTTAAAAACAAAGAAAATCCCACAGATAATCTAACAAAACTCTGTTAAATTATTATCTGAGACAAAGTAACTAATCTCACCTTAGGTCCTACACCTACCATGAGTCTGGGAACATGAATTTTTGAGGCAAAGGATATGCTTTGTTACAGAAAGCTTCATGCAGGTAACATTAATACAAAATAGACTATCCAAATCTCAAACTTACCTGGAGAATTCAGAGTTCTGACAATAGAGCTGGTAGGCCACACCAACTGAAACAGACAGTTTCCAGTCCCCAAGTCTGCGTGTTAACCACACAGCCTCTGGAATGAGTCCACCAACAAAAAACAAATCAAGAGCATATTCAGCTGTCCATACAGATGAAAGGTTCTGGTCCTTGACAGCTCTGGTAACCAAACAGTGCTGCAGTGGAATAATACGAGGAGATATGCCTGTGACACAAAAAACACATTTTAAAGTTTAAATAAATCTGCATGCTATCAGATGAATACTACAGAATTCATATACACACAATATTTTCAATAACTTTGAAAAATTAACTCTGAAACAACAAAAAAAATCCTAACCAGGGAAATACTTAAATAGAATCTCTTGCAGAAAACAGATAAACCACCAACCATGACAAATACTAATTCTCAAAAAAAGTGCTAAAAAGCAGGACTTTAACAAGTACTACTTGGGTTCAATAATGAATCAACTTGACAGTCCCAGTTGTTCTGATGATACAGTGTTTGAAGCTTTCTGCCTTCCAAGAGCTTCACTATCAAAGCAAAAAATGCTTTGCTCTGGCTTTTTAATTTGGGTCGCACTGTAACACAGATACAATTCAACTATTTGTTAATCACTACTTTTGTCTCATTTTTGTGAGGATCAGAGCCAGAGCCCCATCTTTATGCAACAGTAATCTAAGAACCATGAAAATGTAATGTTTGTTAATTCTGGTGAAAAAAAAACCCAAAAATATACAGCATCCTTTTACCTAAATGTAAGATTTAGATCAATAATGTCAAAGAATTGGGGTGGGGGGAGCAGAAACTGAAAAAAATAAATAAATATATTGTGAGGCAGTCCTGAGCAGCACAGGTCTGACAAGGAGTGGCTTGTTTAAACTGGAGAAAAGAGGCTGGGTGGAGACCTTGTCACTCTACAACTGCCTGAAAGGAGATTGTAGCCAGGTGAGTGCTGGCTTCTTGTCCCAGGTAACAAGTTATAGACATGAGGAAATAGACTCCAGTTGCACCAGGGGAGGTGTACGTTAGATAGTAGGGAAAATTATGATTTTATTCTGTGGATTAAATAATTTAATTGCGCACATTAAACTACTAACTTATACTACCAAAATATTTTCAATAATCAAGAAATACAAAACATTAATCATACATAGACATACATATCCCTCAACAAAAATATCTGGAAAAACTAAACTTATCTTTACGGTTAATGCTGCTAACAGTATAAATCACTAAGTTAATGTATGTAAGTATGTAGTAAGAGTTAAGTACACCAAGTTAAACTGGATTTAGAGTATATACCTTGTTTGATGTGAAGTGGATGCAAGATGTCAACATTGTGTGGAGGAAAGATATAGAGCAGCTGATTTGTGAAATAAGCAGCCATGAATCTTGCCATGGATCTAATCACAGCCATAGCAGTTTCAGTGTGAACATCTGTTACCATCCATAGTTCATGCTGAAAATATTTGCTATCTAAAAAAAATGTATCAAATTAAAACATTTTGAAAAATATTATTTCACATTGGAATGCTAAAATTGTTTAATCACAGCTTATAAAACATTTTTAAAACAAGTTACTGTACTATTAATTTTCCTGACAAGCTGTCAGAATTTACAAAGCTTAATATTTTGCAGTAATTACACATTATATTAACATTAAAAGACTTATATAAGACTTCAGTACTGAATGAAAAGAACTGTTTCACTTTGGAAATTTAGACTTCATACTGTGACTTAATTGAAAAACACAGTTCCAAGCATCTGCAAAAAAAAATACGACTGCCAACTGAGGGCTGGTGACCAAATTAAAATCCACTGTTTTAATCATGCTGTATCATAAAAAATGTTAAATCAATACAAATTTAAATCACATCATTTCTTCATTATTTTATTTATCCAAAGTCTTTCCTTAAGCTCAATGGAATCCAAGAACATTTAACAGGCCATGTTTTCACTATTAATCATATAATGAAAGTTGTCTAAACACTAATTACCAAATGCAACTGAAAGAACACCCAAGGATCTGAAAACAGATTTCACTGCATTGTAACAAGACAAACATGCTTACAACAAGTGTGTGTGTGATGGGAGAGAAATGAGATACTAGGTTATTTAAACAATATCAGCATATCTTATCATACGTTTTGTGCAATATAAACATACCAGAAAATTTTTCCATCTGACTCGCTGAGATCTGTGATCGCCTTAAAATCTCTCCTACCAGATGATCGCAGAGCCCCTGAGCCTCACGCAAGTTATACTCATACAGGTGGCAAAATAATATTGCAAGATAGTATCTACTCTGAAGAAAACATATTCTTTTTCCTCCTGCTTTAAAAGAGAAAAAAGAGAAGTACAGTTGGAAAACAGACAATAAATACAAACGCTAGACACAGCAGATTGGGAAGTGCTAGTTCCTTTCTCTCCAGAAACATATCTACGTAAACGTGTACTCTGAGAAACAGGGTAACTCAGAAGCAGCTAATTAAGTAGATATAATCCTCCTACAACATCTAAGTTACTAATTAATGTACATCCACAACAGTTTTACTTCTATCACGCTGAAAGTTTTCAAAACAGTACAGTATATTATGACACTTAGCCTGTGTTAAGACATAGACAAAGATGGGAAAGCTCAAAGTAGCCTAGCCTTCAAAGAAGGGATGCTTAAACCATAATAAAATTGCTTAATATCCAAGCTTCCAATATCCTGAATTCTTTGTGCATTTCTCATTATAGTAACAAGAAAAAAAATTTCTCATGATGCCTGGAAAGGAGTCTAGACTATGTATTTCAAATGAACTCCTACCTGCCATAAACCACTTTGTTTTGTTACTCCCAAAACACTAAGTTTTGGATTTTACAGCTACTGAAGGAATTAATCTTTGTTCATCTGTTTTTTATTGACTCTTTCTTCCTCAGAAATACACCTAGAGTGTTTCTTTACCAAATATTAATAATCACAAGAAAACTCGATATTAAAATAGAAATGCATTAGATTTCCTCAGAGAGCAATCACACTTAAGTTTTGATTGATGTCCATTCAAATCCCAGTTTAATTTCACATATGCTTCTTTTATGTTTCTTTTCCTTTTTCTGAAGGGGAAGTAAGAGTTGCAAACATTTACATGATATGGTTATACAATACCCCTCTACCTTCAGACAAAATTTTATCGCTTACCTTTGGCCTTGATTTCACAAAGAGATCTTTTCCAAATGACCACTGATTCTCTGTATGAGCCTAAAAGGAACTTCTCCTCNAAAAGAAGATAACTTTGAACACCCTCCCTGCCCCTTCTTTCATTGCTAAATCACTATTAAAAGAAAAAAATCAGTTCATGTTGTCATCACTCCTAGTTTTTCAGTGATTTTTTTTAGATTACACATGGTTATAAATATTAACTATAGCTAAAAACGTCAACATTCTCTCACGTTCATGCCCACAGTGATCACATGGAGTGACTGGATTTCTATGTAGAAATCATGCTAAGTGACACATTAAGCCCATCAACTTCAGAGGAAATACCACAGCACAAATGAGATTACAATTCAGATCTGCCATTTAGATTCTCCACAACAAACTGAAGTTAATATAATCTTTTTATTTAGCTCAACAAGCTCTGAAGTTTGTAATACAATCTACAGCTGCATTGAGACATGAAGTATTTAGAAGAAAGTTATGATCAGAATTTCAAAAAAAGTCCCACTATTAACTTTTTTTAAATCTGGTGGTCAGCTATTGACTGGCACTAAGTTAAGACCTAAGTTTCTTAGTATCGAGCTAAACAGGGAACTACCTAACATTTGTAGTTCTTTCCAAAGTACTAACCAGGTACAGAACTAATCCTGAAATGATGTTCTAAGGTCACTCCTGAAGACTGGAGGGCTGCTTGTATATGACTTAAAAGCGATGAGACAACAGACACTTCTTCTGCATTCTTGTTCACTTTTCTGTTCAGCTGCATCTGATACCAAATCACTTTATTATATAGTAATCGCCATAGTACAATCAACCTGTAGTTCAAGAAGTATAATGAGAATCATCAGAAGTGATGATCAAAAATACTTAAATCAATTTATTTTCTTTTCATATTTTGCATTACGTATCAGAAAACAAAATTATATAACTACTACCTAAGGGGGGTAGTGGTGTGGAAAACTGAAACACATCTTGCTTTGGTATTTCATTTTTCACCAAGAAACATTGATTCTTCTGCATTTGTTGGAACACAGCAATTTACTTCAAGGACACAAATTGAATCTTTTGCTGTCTAAACAAGGAAATTATATAACCCAGATAAACCTCAAAGCAGCTATCAGTTTCTTTACTAACAAGACTGACTTAAAAATACAATGAAATCATACAAGAAAAGCAGGGACAGGGAAACAAAAGACTGCAGAGAATGTTTTTGATGGTTTTGGGGCTAGCAAATTCCTGCTAGCGCACAGTGCTTCTAATAGCACAGTGCTATTAGAAGTACTAGTCCAGATAGGTAATAAACTTGCTGATACAATCAAACATACATTGCTAGTACTTGAAAAATCTTGCACAGAACTACAACACATCTGCATCTTTTTCTCTAGCACTACTGCTTCCACCCTTAATATATAGTCAGTCATATAGTGCTCAGTACCTTCAGCACAATTATAAAAAATGTGGATTATCTTCTCAGAGGCAAATTTGCCTATCAGATTTGCAATGAGCATAGCATTGTACTATACTAAGCATATGCACTGTACTACAAGCTTACTGAAAAATCTTACAGTAGTTAAGATTAATGAGGTATAATGCTTCTTAGGTTCTAAATCTCTGGAAAGGAACAGCGTGCTCATAATCGTATTTGAGTTCTGCAGTACAGAAGTGCTCCAGTGATGACAATATACTTTTCCAATGGTTGGGCACCTCACTTCTGATTTAAGTTTTTCCAAATTTATGTGTCCCTTCAAAGAAAAGGTAGCTCTGAAAGTTCACTAAGTTTCCAAACATTGGGACTTTTTTTTCTTTTCACTCTCAGACATAATATACACAATCAAGTGTAAACTTTGCTGACTAATGGTGATGTCACCTTCAGGATGGTGAAGGGTCTAGAGAACAGGCCCTACGAGGAGCGGCTGAGGGAGCTGGGGTTGTTTAGTTTGGAAAAGAGGAGACTGAGGGGAGACCTTATTGCTCTCTACAACTACCTGAAAGGAGGTTGCATTGAGGTGGGGGTTGGTCTCTTCTTCCCAGTAACAGGTGACAGAACTCGAAGCAATGGCCTCAAGCTGCGCCAGGGAAAATTTAGGTTGGATATTAGGAAGAACTTCTTTACTTTAGACGGGTAGATGCAGTGCTTGAGGACATGGTCTAGCAGTGGACTTGGTGGCGGTAGGTTAATGGTTGGGCTGGATGATCTTAAGGGTCTCTTCTAACCTTAACAATTCTATGATTCTATGAATCTATGATTCTATGATTCTAATGTGAATGTATCTATGTTTCACATGAATGGCCTCTTGGCTCCACAGAGTAGAAACTACTGCAATGAATCAAGTGGAATGGGCAAGCAGCAGTAAAAGCTTCGTAACCTAAATTGATGATGCACTACCAGACACAGCGTAAGCAGGTAACACACTATTTTTCTCTGAACTGATTGGCCATGATTAGCTAAATCACCATACATGAACTACATTCAACTACAGGTATAAGGCCTAATCTGCATAATTTATTAGGTTATCATGCTTTTCTATGGATATGACACAGAAAAGAAACAAAAAGATGGTAATTAGTGTATAAATGAAAATTAAATTTGTTGCTCCTACATACAGAATCGTAGAACCATTTAGGTTGGAAAAGACATTTAAGATCACAGAGTACAACCATTAACCTAGAACTACCAACTTCAGTAATAAACCATGTCCCAAAGCACCATGTCTGCATGCCCGTTAAATACCTTCAAGGATGGTGACACCATCACTTTCCTGAGCAGCCTATTCCAGTGCTTGACAACCCTTTCAGTGAAAAAAATGTTTCCTACTATCTAATGTACACCTCCCCTGGTGCAACTGGAGTCCATTTCCTCCTGTCTGTAACTTGTTACTTGTGAGAAGAAACCAGCATCCACCTGGCTACAATCTCCTTTCAGGCAGTTGTAGAGAGTGACAAGGTCTCCACCCAGCCTCTTTTCTACAGTTTAAACAACCCTGGTTCCCTCAGCCGCTCCTTATCAGACCTGTGCTCTTGACCCTTCACCAGCTTTGTTGCCCTTCTCTGAGGTGCACCAGCACCTCAGTGGCTGTCTTGTAGTGAGGGGCCCAAAACTGAACACAGCACTCAAGCCGCAGCCTCTCCAGTGCTTAGTTTAGGGGGACAATCACTGTGCTCGTCCTGCTGGTCACACTAGTTCTGACACAAGCCTGGATGCTCCTGGCCTTCTTGGCCACCTGGGCACACCACTAGCTCATGTTCCACCAGATGTCACCCAGCCCCCTGAGGGCCTTTTCTGCCAGACAGCTTTCCAACCGCTCTTCCCCAAGCCTGTAGCGCTGCCTGGGGTTGCTGTGATCCAAGTGCAAGACTCAGCACTAATAAGCCTTGTGTCTCATACAGTGGGGCCTCAGACCATTGACCCAACCTGTCCAGATCCCTCCCTAGACCCCTCCTACCCCCCAGGAGATCAACTGCAGGCTTAGTGAGGGTGCCCTTCCATCCTCTTGTCCAGATCATTGACAAAGACAACTGTCCCCAGTACCAAGCTATGAGGAACACTACTTGTGACCAGCTACCAACTGGATGTCACTCCATTCACCACCACTCTCTGGGCCCAGCCATCCAGACAGCTTTTTACCCACCAAAGAGTACACCTGCCAAGCCATGTGCAGCCAGTTTCTCCAGGAGAATGCTGTGTGAAACGGTGTCAAAGCTAGACAATATCCATAGCCTTTGCCTCATCCACTGAGTGGGTCACCTTATCACGTAAAGGAGATCTAGTTATTCAAGCAAGACCTGCCTTTCATAAGCTGATGCCAACTCGGCCTGAACATCTGGTTGTCCCATATATCTTTTTTCCGCAATGCAAAGTTAATTCCTACCTTTTTTCTGTTTTTACATCATGGTTTCCTGCTTGAGGTGGCTCTCTGAGGATAGATTTCAGTGAGCTGGACTGATGAGTAGTACTGTCATCAAGAATTAGGAGAACTGGCACAATGAGGGAGTCAAGTTCTACAAAACTATTACCAGGACATGCAAAGAAATTCTCATTTTGTAGCACACACACACTATTTAGAGTGTGAGAAACCATTTTCATGAGACAGAAGCAAGCCAAAAGGTTTTTCGAGAACTGCTCTTGTTGCTGTGCAAGCACCAGTTTTAAAGCTTGTAATGTCAGCTTGGCCATGTGCCCAGTCACACTGGCTCTTGAGTGCCAGTACAAGACAGTTAAAAACTGCTGAAAATATTTTAAAACACAATGCATCCAGTGAGTACTCCTCATAGACTTGTTTGAAGACGTGTCCTGGTTTAGCACTGAACATTTCACAAACTGTAAAAGGTTGAAAAAATGGGTAATGCAGTTGACTGTGTAATTCAGCAATATATCTTTCTCTTCCACATTTTTTGAAATACCCATCTGCCAAGCAGCAAGGAGATTTTTCTGAATGGAATGTAATTCCACTGAAATTTTATCTTTCTCTTCAGGACTGTCTTTCGCGTGGACAGTATCAAACATTGATGCAAACTCTAAGTGGCCTTGATCAGCTTTGCCAACAGATGAATGGATTCTTTGGCTATATAAGTTGGAAGGGCTATTGCAAACCTGCTTTTCATCATCTGACTCTTCGTAATCCTAAATCACACCAAACAAAAAAAGAAAAAAAATCAACAGCTTAATTCAACTCTATATATTTATAGAGAGCAAAATCTGCAAAGAATCGCTGTTTAGTCAATCTCACAAATTAAATCTTTATGCTTAATTAGCTTAATTAAACTATTAAGTTTAATTCATAGCAGATTCATTTAGATCTCAAAAATTTTGCAGACAGAAATTAAATCACCTAACAACAGCAACAACAAAAATACACTGTAATCAGAGCAATACCTTTTATACCAGAAAATAAAATTTACTGCAGGGGGTTGGACCAGATGACCTTTAAAGGTCCTTTCCAACTTAGTGCATTCTGTGATTCATTCTATGATTCTATAAAAATCCTGTCCTTTATTAAACTCAGAGTATGAGGAAGAGCTTTTGCTAGATACCTGTAAGATATAAAAATAATTCAGCAAAAGCAGAAAAATATTCAAAGAACAAATCACAAAGAAAAAACATGATAGAGTAGGGGAAGGCTGCACAATAACTTTGATCACAGAGCCATTCTTTCTAAAGACATGTAAAATATTGGAACTGGTGGAAGAAACCTCCAAAATTGAGGATAAATATCTAAAGACTTACTAAGTATAACAGCAGCCAATTTCTTACTAATATACGTAATAGCCCTTGTATATTTCCAAGTGTAATGTTATACTTTATTATAAATTGAAGCTAACATATTAAACTACAACCAACAGATATGTATGTAGATTGGTATGTATTTTTCAAAAGTTAATGTACTGCTGCAAAAAATAAGATGTTTGAAAGTAAAAATCAAGTATCAACCTAGAAAAATAACTATATTCTTCACACCTATAGAGAAAATTAGTATTAATCATTAATGGATGACTTTAAATATACTTAGTAACATATTATTTGAAAAAAAAGTCTTTACACTTAGAATATTATTATGCAAATTATTTCATTTGAAAGGGGAAAAGTGTTATTAAGTACCAGTAAATCCATTATTGTTTTCTCACTCATTTCTGTTGTGTCTTCTTCCAGGAATTTTGGAATGGTGGAAAAGATGGAACTTTGGCTTTGATCATGGTTTAAAAGACTAGCTTTTAAAGACATCAGTGATTGTAAACAGGGAGGTCTCCATTTAGACTAAAATAAATAACAATAATGCAAAATATATTACCATTCTCTAGCAAGATCAAGCAGGCACTTTCTAAACAAAACAAGGGAATTGATCTCTTCCATAAAAAACTCCAGTTCAAAAGCCCCAGACAGAAAGGAGGCACAGGTCAGCAGACATCTTTTGCACAGATGTTTCAGGAATGCAGAATTTTTTCAGAACTACACAACTTTATTTAGTTCCATGCTGAAAGAATCTGATTTCTTGATCCCTGACGTGATCCCACAAGTTTGTGGGAAACGCAGGGCTTTCTTGTATTCTTACTATTAACATATCTTTAAATCCTCAAATTCTTGCCTGCTCTTCGAGCTTATGCATAAATACCACCATAACTCATCCAAAAATCCAGAATATTAACTGAAGTTGTATTCCATCAGCAAACACAAAGTTTCTGAACACAGTGTTTATTCTATCTTATGTGATTGGTGTCCGCTGACAGACCCCTTACTTCGACTGCTTCCCCTCTCCCAGACATAGCTCAATTTAGAAGTGACAAAAATATAAAGCCCGATTAAAGCGTTTTTGTTTAATTGACAGCATCAATTAAGGATCTATCGAAAGATCTATCTGTCACAGCACTATTGTGTCTGTCACTGACTGCTCTAAAACAGCAGCAGCCTAAGACAGAAAGGTTTTACCAAATCCTTTCTGCATCACTCTAAAGGGATGAGTTAGAGTAGCATAATATGCGTCAGTGTTCTGAATCAACGTACATATACACTGTGATATTTGTATATCACAGTAAAATAAATAGAGGTATGCAGCTTAAAGAGAAGTTTTTACACTTAAAACCACAAAATGACTCATAACCCTACCTTGGAGTCCAGTAAATTCTGACGGATATTTTCAAGTCGTCGGGTTGAATCAAGCAACAGAGATCTTATGAATCCTGATGATGAAAGACTGTTAGGAAATCTAAGCACTGTTATCATGTATCCATCAGAGACAATGAGGTAGGGTAATCTTGAATGTGCAGCAACAGAGAATCTCTGTCTCATAGTGTCTCTTTCAGAAGCTGAAGAACCCAGAGACTGACTGGAGTCTTGACAAAAAGAATGATACTGTCTAAAATAAAGACAAAACAAAAAATTAAGAAACAACTATCATATGTAATAATCATGAAGAGAATATAGAAGAATTAAGTTATAAACATTTCATACCACTCATACTACTGTCCCAATAGGTCCATTCAAAATTCTAAGTGTCCACATTTTCCACAGGATGAGCACTCTGCATCGCAATACTTATGCTTGCAAGATGTCAGCATTTTGCTGCATTTCCAACTTTTTAATTTAAAGAAAAATCAGCTTTCATTATTCTTTTTTTTATTAACGATTATTACCTGTATTTTTTCAAAATTCTACTTTAAATTTCTGTATCACAGTTCCTCATCTAGTGCTTATTGTGTTTGAATAGTGTTTGAAGATTGAATTCTAAGTAGCTTCTACTGCACAAGAAAATCCCTCAAGATCTGAATCTCAGTACTTCAGACAGTTCAGATATTAAGTAGAAATATTTTTATAAACATACAAGCCTTCTCTTACAAAAGAGATAAAGTCTTTTCTTATAAAGAAGTCTGATACGGAAACATGATATAAAGTTCGATAGGTAAAACTAAAGAGTGAGCAGAGAACTACCACTGCACTAAAATATTTTCATATTTGGTATTTTGTAAATTCAATTTCTTCTCACATCACAAAAACATGCTATTTTTAATTATTACTAAATTAAAACAAAAAAAATCCAAATCACTCAATGTATACTTACATTGCCAAACTGCCAATTTTCATTAGGACAAACCCATTATAAGAAACAGAATGATGAATGAGAGTGAGATATTGAGAAGACACATGAGAAGTAAAGGAGTGAATCTGAAAGATAGAGTTTATGTAAGATTTTTAAATGTGCATTAAAAAGTAAGATATAATGATAGGACAGAAATGTATAAACATTTTCAAACCCTTTTACCTGTATGATATTAGTGGATGAAATGGAATAAACTCTGCTGGTCCAAATTCTACAGAGCAGCCAGAAGTAATCAAGGTCAGCAATTCACCCGTACATGTCAATAAAATCAGAGATCCACGTTTTAACATGCAAGCCAAGAAAAGGCTATCAGGAGTCCAACTCATATCACCAACCCAGTAAGATCTAAATTGGGCAGAAAAAAATATTTTCCTTGCTCAAATTTCTGTATCAAAAGGTTAGGATAGTTTAAAAAAAAAAACCATAAGAAAACCAGAAAAACTCCCAATAAAGTATAAAACCAATTCATTCACAACAGTAGCAGAAACAACATCAATTACTGACCTGATAAATTTGGATGGGACCATGCTATTATTCTTGCTACTACAACCTTTAAGGCTACCCGAAACAGTCATAAAATTCAAAGTATTTAAGAACAAAATCTGAGTTGCCTAGGGAAAAAAAGAAAATATAAGTGCTGTATCAAATGCCATTGTTGTAAAAGAAATTTCTGTGAGTTATGCATTACATCAGATGTACTGAAAACATTATTATACATGAAAGTGACATTACACTTCAATATTTATACTATTAATAAACACATCTATTTATACATTTGGAGAATAGATATTATTATACACTCGATACATAATTTTATCTTGTTTTTAATAAGCTTTATAAAGTTATATCTTAATAGATATAACTATTATATACTTCTATGTATAACTTACAGATATAACTTAATAGATATAATAGTTACATACAGAATCTAAGATCAGTCCTCTACAGGTGAATAACAATTGGAGCTCTTAAGAATTGCATCAACCCATCCTCATACACTAAATAAGCTGGTCCACATTCCTCGAAATAATTAGCACGAAAAACTACATTAATATTTGGTCTCTGGGTTCTTAGAATGATTGACATTATGAAGTAGGGACATAATCTCCAATACATTAGATTGAGGCCTTACTGAGAATCATCCACATTCTTTGCAGATTAAATTAACTTAATTTCTTTACTACTGTATGTCTTGCAAATTAGACATGACAGGGGAGCTTACATAAATTTCTTAACTGAAAAACAGCATTCAAATATTTACAAGTTGCAGCAGAATTTTCAGCTATGGACATCAGTGTGAATATAATCACATTAATCAATAAGAATGCTGAAAAATCACTCTTAAAAATGTACCATTAAATCTACCACTTCATTCAAACTGGACTATTAGCTTCAATGGCATATGGTCTATAATGCATACCTTTGGATCAGTCTGATTAACAGCTACTGCAAGCAGAAGTCCATCTCTTGCAAACGCACAGAGCAAAGCTCCTCTTGACTTCACACTAACACATGGGGGAACCAAATTATCAAGAGACCAAGTTTGCTGTACCCAGTGGACCTGATACGGCAAAGAACTGAATACCAAAAAGAAGACAACAAAACCAATGCTCAGTTACGCTGAATGGGATGATTCACACATAGTAGAACACCGTGCAAGACAAAACCACATAAAACACGAACAGCAACAAAAATACTATCAAAGCCCTTGAAAATGAAAAATATCTTGTATTTACACAAGTTTAAATATTATGTGTGAGCAACAAAGAATTAGTTTTCTGGGACGAAAATTTGGGCTACATGTACAGAACACACAAATAAATAGACACATGCCATATAATTAAGGCACCTGCATTCTACCTGGGAAAAGCTTCCTTGGACAGGAAACATCATCCAACACAACATTCAGAATTTGAAAAATAGAACAACAGTATGTTTCTCTGAATAAAGAAGCTGTGGATGCCCCATCAGTGGCAGTGTTCAAGGCCAGGTTGGATGGGGCTTTGGGCAACCTGTGCTAGTCAAGGGTGTCCCTGCCCAAAGCCGGGGTTGGACTAAACAATCTTTAAAGCTGCCTTCCAACCCAAAACATTCTGTGACACTAAAAAGTTTCAAAACTTGACAGAAAACACAAGAATTATGGGAAGCATACCACCTACTATTGAAAGAATAAGCATTAACTTGATAAATTCAACTGAACAACAGTAAGCAATAAAACTGACTGACAACTGGCACAAAGAAATCACCAGTAACATGGCCGAGAAATGTGGTTACAATTTCAGGCTGCAAGCACTATAGTACACACATGCACTTCTACACTAGGAACGCTATGTTCTCTGTAATTTTTATATTATCAGAAAGCCATTAGCATGCTATTGACAAAAAAGACTGAAAAGTGATACCACTTAGGAGGGCAAGAAGGACATCATAACTAATTTGATGTCAAAAGAGCATCATTTAAGAAAAGCAATTGTACCACATCAAGTGTGGAGCAAAATATTAGCAAGTTACTCGAGCAAGTTACACATTTACTGGACTTACGCATTTAAACTCATCCATACCTGTTCCCTACTTAGAAAGAAGAATGGACAATACACATACACAGGATTATTATTCAATTTCATTTTTAAGAGCTTTTATCATTGTACCTATTTCAGTACACGGTCCCAGCCCAAATAAAGGCAGGTGCACACACACCCTTCCATAGTCTGGGTATAAAAGGAATACAGAAAACAAAATATACAAAGGTGCACACCAAAGAAGATGGAGAGGTACTGAAGGCATTCATGGCTGCGCAGTACACATCAGCAGTAAAGAAAACAAGGGAACTCCATCGGTATGATGCAAAAAACTCCCTAACACATGCGTATGTGCAGGCATGAGCACATATAGACAACCACCCACATAACACACCCTGTTTCATTTAGGAGTAGGCTAACAATGAAGTATGGAAGTACATACATAAACCGTATTAGGCCAGCCACATTTAAATCCTTGAAAGTGACCATATACGTCCACACATGGATTACATATATATAATGTAGCACCCTGTGTATATACATACGCAAACACAGGTAGGTGCTAATTGGCTAGCTGGACAACAATGTAAATGTGTTCATTTGCAGCTCTGAATCCCAAATCTAAAGCACTTCAATTAAAAAATCTTCCTCTATGAGCTAATGTAACTTCAAATACCTTAGAACTTACCTAATATATTTAAAGGTATTTTCATGCCATCGAAGAATCAAAAAAGTGAGCACCAAACATTCTCCAACGTAAAACACAAAACAGCATAAACAGCAATCACCCAGTATCTGTGGAAAAAAAAAAAATATATAATCAAAACTAGAATAAACTCAAAAACCTGGTTATTCACAATTACCATATTTAGATCAGTAGGTATTACATAATATTCAGGTTGTGTAACATAATGTTATCATTCGGAAATGTAATGGCTGGCAAGAATATTACTGGGTTAGATAAACTTCGATCTGATCCAGTATGGCTGTTTTTATGTTGTCACTAAACCAACAAAGAACTGAATGACTAAGCCTACATGCCACACTAGAGACAGACACTGCCCCAAAATTCACTGAAGCTTCTTCAGCTCTAATTTATGTAAGAGACTCCATGATGAATTTAGGGCCTGGGTTTTACCTCATTTTGTATAAAAGCTGCATGCACCCCAATTTCTTTTTCTTCGGCAGATGGCAACATCACTGATTCATCAGGGAAAATTTGCATCCAGCACCCAGGAGACAACGAATTTTTAAAAGAGGACATATTTTCACATTTTCTGCTCTCCCACAAAAAGACACATCCTGTAGGAGTAGTTAACAGTGCCTTCCTGCCATCTCCAGATACATACAAGTACAACCTCATTGAACACTCTGAGGGAAAAAAAAAGAAAAACAACAACGTGCCACAGTAATAATCTACTCCTCTGTTAGTTTTTAAAAAGATAAAGGAAGTTTGCTTTGTTCTCTATCACATGAAATACAAGCTTCTACTTTAACTATCTTTAATCTCCAGCTTTACCACTGAGAGCAGACCTTAAGAAGCAGTAGTGTCAGATAGGAAGTCCATTTTTATGCATTTTATGAACCACTTTTCCCACAACCATTAGAATTGTTTCCCAAGATCACTTTTCTTGAAATCCATCTTTCACAGAAACTACATAATGTGTAAGCACTCTACTATCAATAACCTTCAGCTCCTAAACAAACTACTGATATTCCCTGAAGCGACAGAATTGCTTGTAGAATACTTCACATGACAACCCAGTATCAGCAAGATTATTCAATAGGTAACAATATTTGATACTTAAATTTATAGATATGGGCCTTTACATTATACTCTCCAGTTTGCATTTGTCACAAAAACCTACCTACAGAAAAATCTCAAAATGATGTGTATATGGGTTACATCAGATGTACGTCTGCTCTAAGGTATTGATAAAAGAGTAAGGAAAGCTTTTCTACAGTTGAAAACTAACCATTACAAAACTGTAATACATTTACTGCGTTCAAAAATGTATTACTATTTCCAGATCAGTAAACGCAGAAACCTGTATCAAGTGACAAAAAGCCCATTTGTCAAAGCTTAGCTAGCATACTAATTACACAAATGCAAAACAATCTGAGAATATAGCTTTCACTGGTGCAATAACACTTAACAAAAGGAAAACCACTTTTGACTATTCCATTTTTCAAGTGTAACTTAAAAATCCTACCTTGTGCTGCTGCAACTACTTTCCTAGATTCTTCAGTTGCTGGCACAATTTTCAAGCAGTCCTGATCTTTATTCCAAAGAAACAGTTCTCCTGTTGTAAGAATTCCTGCCAACCAAGCACCTGTGCTCATGAGGAGAGAGATGTTTTGAAGGATATTATTGTGACATACTTGAAATTACTTCCTCTTCATCCTAACCACAGTTCTAAAGCTGACAGTGAAATGTCAGATCCTTTAGATATTCTACCTGTCTAGACTGTTACAACTACAAATAAAATGAGCTTAAAACACCTAAGATATTATACTTAACCATTTCCTGATGTTGATAAAATAACTACATTTTTCAGCAATGACTGCAGCCGAGGGATTTTCTTCTTTGTCTTCCCTGATGCCAGGTTAATTTCATTTATATGTTTATCATCTAGAAGAAAAACAGCTTCTTTTTCCTGTTGGGAAAAAAAAATGGGCATTTCATTTCTAAGAAGTTATTTCCTATGTAAGCCTGCAAAATAATACAGAGAAAAAATGTTAGGGAAAAAGAATTTTAAAATAAGATACAGCTGTGATTACTGCACTATCTTCATTCTCTGGCATATTTGCTTTACAGTACACCACCCTACCTACCACTAACCTACTGTGATGATTAACTTCATGTATCTCAACTGCCAGCAAATGACAACACAACAAATTAGACATCTTTTTTCTCATCTTAACATCCATAAATCCACAAGTCCTGATGGGATGCACTCAAGGGTTCTGAGGGAGCTGACTGGAGTCATTGCTAGGCCATTGTCCATTATCTTTGAGAAGTCCTGGGAAACAGGAGAGGTGCCTGAGGACTGCAGAAAGGCAAATGTCACTCCCGTCTTCAAAAAGGGCAAGAAGGAGGACCCAGGTAACTACAGACGGGTCAGCCTCACTTCCATCCCGAGAAAGGTGATGGAATGACGTTCTTGGTGCTGTCTCCAGGCACATCAACGATAAGAGGGATGTCAGGAGTAATCAACATGGTTTTACCAAGGGCTGACCTAATGGCCTTTTACGAGGATATAACCAGGTGGATGGATGATGGTAGGGCAGTGGATGTGTTTTTTCTGGATCTCAGTAAGGCACTTGACACTGTCTCCCACAGCATCCTGGTGGGCAAACAGAGGAAGTGTGGCCTGGAGGGTAGTGAGGTGGATTGAGAGCTAGTTAAAGAGAAGCCAGCANTTTAGACAGGCTGGAGAGCTGGGCAGGGAGAAACAGAGTAAGATTTAACAAGGGCAAGTGCAGGGTCTTGCATCTGGGGAGAAAAAAAAACAGGTACCAGTAGAGGTTGGGGACTGGCCTCTTACAGAGCAGTGTAGATGAGAGGGACCTGGGGGTCCTGGTGGAGAGCAGGATGACCATGAGACAGTAATGTGCCCTTGCGGCCAAGAAGGCCAATGGCATCCTGGGGTGTATTAGAAAGGAGATGGCTAGTAGGTCAAGAGAGGTCCTTCTCCCCCTCTACTCTGCCCTGGTGAGACCACACCTGGAATATTGTGTCCAGTTCTGGGCCCCTCAGTTCCAGAAGGACATACAACTCCTTGAAAGAGTCCAGCACAGGGTCACCAAGATGATGAAGGAGTGGAACACCTTCCTTATGAGGACAGGCTGAGGGAGCTGGGTCTCTTTAGCTTGGAAGAGATTAAGGGGTGAGGTGACCTCATTCATGTTTATAAATACGTAAAGGGTAAGTGTCAGGAGGATGGATCCAGGCTATTCTCAGTGATGGGCAGTGATAGGACAAGGGTCAATGGGTCCAAGATGGTGCAGAGGAAGTTCCATGTGAATGTAAGGAAAAACCTTTTCCCTGTGAGGGTGACGGAGCACTGGAAAAGGCTGCCCAGAGAGGTTGTGGATACTCTTCTCTGGAGACATTCAAGACCAATCTGGACACCTACCTGTGTGATTTAATCTGGGTAATCCTGCTCTGGCAGGTGGGTTGGACTAGATGATCTTTCGAAGTCCCTTCAAACTCCTAACATTCTGTGAATCTGTGAATCCTGTAATGCTTAATGAGATTTTTGACAGTGACTTCTACAGAAGTAATGAACCTTAAATGGTTACCTGCTTAGACTCAGATTATATTTTAGAAGAGAGGGAAAAAATAGAAATGCTCATTTTATCCAAAAAAGGTTACTAAAGCATGTCTGCCAAGAGATGCAGGACTGAGTGGGTAAAATATATTTTGTTCACTATTTCCAACAATGTACTGTGGAGAAGGTTATTTCCTGAGGCTTTTTTAAACATACCCTACCGCAAGTGAAAGTGCATATTATTATATAATTTAAAAGCTATTATTTGCACAATTTTATTTAAATAAAAGTTCATTGCACTCACCTGTCCAATCCATGAAATGCGAGGCCACGGTTTTCTTTGCTTGATAGACGTAGAGATGAGAACATCTAGTTTAATCTCCATTCTTATTATACCTCTAGGTAACCATTATAAATAAAAGCAAAGAGTGACTTTTTGACATATGTATGGAGAATCTAAACAAAGGGGGGAGAAAAAAAAAAAAGACAATTTTTTTTTATTATTTGGGAGCTGGGAATAAAATATAAGAATCAAGACAAAAACTCTTAAGTGTAAGTTTCCTCCTGAATACAAAGAGAATCACAGAATGTTGGTGGGACGAATCCCATGACTGGAGTGTGGCTACAAGCTGTTCAGAGGAACAGATGAGCTAAGAGGGGTGGAGGTGTTGCCCTACATGTTAAGAAAAATATAGAGTGTGAAGAGATGTCACTGAAGAAGTACACAGGTAGAAATTTTCTGTGTAGGAATTAGGGATTGTGATAAAGTGAGCCTTGTGGTTGGAGTCAACTGCAGGCCACCTCATCGAGGGGAGCCTATCAATGAAGCTTTCTTGTTCCAGCTCCAGGCGGCGTTGAGCTCCCAGGCTCTCATCCTGCTGGAGGATTATAGACACACTAATATCTGCAGGAATAGGAGCACAGCAAGCTACAGTACGCAATCCAAGAGACTCCTGGAGTCCCTTCAGGACAATCTCCTGAGACAGGTCAATGGCTACAAGTCCAGATGGAAGCCTGTGATGAGCGGTGTTCCTCATGGTTCTGTGCTGGGACCAGTGTCTTTTTAATATCTTTATTAATGATACTGACAGTGGTATTGAGTGTACCCTCAGCAAGCTTGCAGATAACACAACGCTGAGTGAGGTTTATGTGCCAGTGTGTCAGGACGCCATCCAGAGGGACCTGGACAGGCTGGAGAAGTGGGCCTAGGTGAACTTCAGGAGGTTCAACTAAACCCAAGTGCAGGGTCCTGAACCTGGGTTGGGACAACCTCGTTATCTATACAGATTAGGAGATGATGTGCTTGAAAGTCGCCTGAGGAAAAGGACTTGGGAGTAACCATGGATCAAAAGCTGGCCATGAGCCACCAATGCCAACTGCATCCTGGGCTGCATCAAAAGAAGCGTGGCCAGCAGGTCGAGAGAGGTGATTCTGCCCCTCTACTCTGCTCTCTCGAGACCCTACTNGGACTGGAGGAAAGCAGATGTCACTCCAGATAAGAAGATATGAGGGTTGTTAGGAGTAGTCAGCATGGGAGGGGAGACTCATATGCCAAGGGGAGGTCATGTCTGACTGACCTAATAACTGGAGCATCTCTCCTATGAAGACAGGCTGTGTTGGTGCTATGTTGGAGCTGTTCAGCTTGGAGAAAGGAAGGCTCCAAGATCTTTTAGCAGCTTCCAGTACTTGAAGGAGCTGACAAGAAAGCTGGGGAAGGATTTTTTTGGAAGGACACGTGGCCATAGGAGTAGGAATGGTTTTAAGTTGGAAGGGGGTAGATTTACATTGGGTCTTAGGAAGAAATTCTTCATTATAAGGGTGGTGAGGCACTAGAACAGGTTGCCCAGAGAAGCTGTGGCTGCCCCCTCCCTGGAGGTGTTCAAGGCCACGTTGGATGGGGTCTTGAGCAGCCTGGCCTAGTGAGGGGTGTCCCTGCCCATGGCAGAGGGGTTGGAACTTGATAGGCTTTGAGGGACCTTCCAGCCCAGACCATTCTATTATGGTACTTCCTTTCGGAGCTCTGCTATCCACCTGGTCGCAGCTCAGACATTATCGCTACTGCCATCTCTGTTCCCAGTGACGGGTCTCTGGCATTTCCTGCAGCCCGAGAGCTGGCTGGCCGCATGTTTCTGTAGCAGCTGTCTGGGCTGCCACATCCATCCTGGCAATGCAGAGGCCACAGCTTTCTGCCCGCCGGGTGCTATGGCTAAGCACCTGCTGACGGTGTGCTGACTACCAGCGGAGCTCACGTCCTCTGCTGGCTGCGCTGACCGGGCGCTCCCCGCACACCGTCCTGTGCGAACTGACACACCACGCTCTGCTACCAGCGCTCCCCAGCCCACTCTTTACGGACGGGGATGGGGGGAGCCGCTGCGCTGGCAAGGCCCAGGGTTCCTCAGCGGCTCCCGCGAGAGCAGCCAGCTCCGGGCGGATCCGCTCCTCTCCCGCGGCGCCTCAGGGAACCTCCCGTGTGCTGAGATGCGCCGCCGCCGCCGCCGGGTCAGGCCGGGGTCGGAGCACGCTGCTCCCGTCGGCGGCCGACTCGACAGAGCTGACGCAGCTCGCACGGTCCCCGCGGTTTGGCCGCGCGCAGTGCGTGCTTGTTCCAGAAAAGGAGTTGAAAGGAGCCACAAGAAGAACTATGGTAATGAAAGCTCTAGTAACAACGCGCAAAGCAATGAACACATACTGGAGCCCCCAGGCGCTGGGGGACAGAACCTCGGGCAAATACCCTCCGGGCCCCTCGGCCGCTGAGGGCCGGCTGCGACTCAGGCCGGACTCAACGCAGAGGAGGGGGAAGAAGGGCATCCCCGTCTGGAGCCACCTCAGGGCGGAGTGACAGGGCGGAAACACCCCACCACCGAAAAGGACCAGTGTCCAGCCTCGGCCTGTTCCCTCACCCTGTTTCGGGGATACATGCGAGGGGCAGCACAGCCCCCGAAGCGCATGAGAGCACGGGCAAGCCGCTTCCCCAGCCTGGGGAGCGGGGAGGCCAGACTCTCCCTCCCCCTTCCCTAAACACCGCCCACACGAATCGCGCCGCGCTTCTGCCCGAGCCCAGGCAGAAAGACCCCCTCGAGCTAACTCCCGCCCCCCGCACACAGAAGGAACCTGTGCTCGCCCGAGTGGATACTCACCGCGACCTGCAGAGCTCATGGGGCGCCGCACCAACCCAGAGTCCGGCCCTGGCCCGGGCCCCCCGGCCGCACCTACCCCTCCACCGCACGAACGTCCGCCGGCGGCTGCAGGCGGGGCGCGGGCAGCGCAGCACGCAGGCGCAGAGCCGAGTCTCGGCCGACGAATTGCCTCACTCCGCGCTCCTCTGCGACCGGCGATGTCGCCTCGGCGGGGCGGCAGCGCGGGTAGGTCCTCGCACGGAGTCACGCTGCCGCTTCGCCTCCGAACCTGCCGGCTTGGCAGCTGGGTGGAACCCTTGTGCGCTCGGAGAAGAGCGATCGCGGAGACCCGAGGAGCCCCTCTCCGTCGGCAGAGGAAACCGGTGGCCCCGCCTCGCCTGTGGCGGGCAGCCCCGCTGCTGAGGCTCCGCGCGGGAAGGCGCATCCTCACCGGTGTTCGGAGATGAGGGCGGGGAGGAGGATGGCTGGTTTGGGTCTGCGTGACGAGGTTTGCGGTAGCGGGGCCGCTACAGCCGTGACTGCCGCAAGAAGCTGCTAGGAGCTTCCCCTAGGTCTGACAGCCAGTGCCACCAGCAAGAGGATGGACCTACCGCTGGCCAAGGCTGAGCCTCTCGGCGTCAGCGGCATCACCGCTGGGATAATGTATTTAAGAAGGGAAAACCAACAAAGGCCCGAACCTTAGCGGTAGCTTTTGCCGCCGGGAAAGGGAGTGAGAAACTTCACCGGGATCAGTGAAGAAAGCGAGGGCCGGAGGGAGAGAGATGTGCTCCCCCTTGGGAAGCCTGCGCTGGAGCAAGCTCTGGGCAGGACCTGCAGCCTGTTGGAGAGGGGCCCGTGCCAGAGCAGGTTTCCTGGGGTACTTGTGACCCGATGGGGGACCCATGCTGGAGCAGTTCGTGAGGAATAGTAGCCCATGGGAGGAACTTACATTGGAGAAGTTGGTGGGCTGCCTCCCATGAAAGGGACCTCACGCGGGAGGAGGGAAAGTGTGAGGAGACCTTCCCCCAAGGAGGAAGAAGCAGCAGAGAGGTGTGATGAGCTGACTGTAACCCCCATGCCCCATCCCTCTGTGCCACTGCAGGCAGAGGGAGAGAATTTGGGAGTAAAATTGAGCTTGGGAAGAAGGGAGAGGTGGTGGGAAGTGTTTTAAGATTTGTTTTTTATTTCTCATTGCTGCACTCTGCTTTCTTGGATAGATTTGTTTTTTTCTTTTTTTTGCCTGTGATGGTAATTGATGAGTGATGGCTCCCTGTCATTATCTTGACCCCCAATTTATTTTATTTTCTCTCCCCTGGCCAGCTGAGGAGGGGAGTGACAGAGCTGCTTTGATGGGCACTTGGCCTTCATCTGATTTAAACAGCAGTGTCAGTAAGAGACACATCTGTAAGTGACAAATACTCCCTATCAGATCCAGGAATTTAGGCAAAATACCAAGAATTCATGTGAGCAGGACTTTTGTTTCACTACCTTGAAGCATTGCCTTTAGATTCTTTTAATGTAGCTGTTCCTTCAAACATGTTCTTGTTCCTCAAACCACTTTTGACCAAGTGCCTTTCTATCTTCCTTTAACTCTTGATCAAGAAGTAACATTGGGACAAAACTAAAACCAATAAAAGTAATTGTCCAACTAATAATTTGTTAATGTTCCTGTCAGTCAGTGACTTTCCTGTATTTGTCACCATTTGCTTCTCCTACTGCATTAATGCACCCATTCCTCTCTGATCTCAGGTTTCTACGTCCCTCCAAATTTAAACTGGGGAACAGAAGCTACCCTTTCTCTCTGGCAGCAGAGCAGAGAGTTGCTTTTGAAAAGAAAAGGCAATGTCTACACTGAAATTACTTGCAATCATCTGAAAAGTATTAAAGGTATCTCTTGATATACTTAGAAATACCAATCTTGAAAAAACATGCAGTATTGGTAGAGGCATTCATACCTAATTAACTGCAGAGGGTGGAGGGAAAAGGAGCTGAAACTCAAGTCTGTGACATGTGCCTGTTCCCAACTCTGCTGATTCCTCCATATCTGCAAACAGAAATATTCTACCTAGATTATGGAATATGGCTCATTGCAACATACTTTTGTGCAAATACTACAATTTAGTAATAGTTAAATACATCAGGCAATAGTTAAGACATTGCTACTATGGGGTATAAAATGCAATAACAAGACCAAGATAAATGTATGTGTCACCCATCATGGGAACGTAACTATGAGCAGAAAAAGACTTGTAGTATCCAAAGATAGTATACTTCATATGGAGAGACAAATATTTTCCTCAAGACAAAGAGAAATTAATCTGCATTTGTGAGGAAAGTCTATGAGCTTTGGAAGAAGGGGCAGGTGTCTCAGGAAGACTACAGGAATGAAGCATGATCATGTAGAGAGGAAGTCAGGAGGGCTAAAGCCCAACCAGGACTCAGACTGGCCAGTTGTGTGAAAGATAACAAAAAATCTACAGATACATAAATAATAGAAGGAGCGTAAAGTAGAATCTCCAGCCCCCACTTGATGCAGCGGCAATAATAGCAGCAAGGGATGAGGACAAGGCTGAGGTACTTAACTTCTTTGCCTCAGTCTTCAATAGTAAGGTAGGATGTTCCCTGGGTATTCAATCTCATGAGCCAGCAGACAGGGAGGGAGAGCAGAACAAAGCTCACACGATCCATGCAGAAATGGTTAGAGACCTACTCAGACAGTTAGATAGTCACAAGTCCATGAGGCCAGACGGGACCCACCTGAGGGTATTGAGGGAGCTGGCAGATGTGCTCGCCAAACCCCTTTCATCGTCTACCAGCAGTCCTGGATGACTGGGGAAGTCCCATTCGACTGGAGGCTGGCAGATGTTACACCCATCCACAGGAAGGGTCAGAGGGAGGATCCAGGGAACAACAGGCCTGTCAGTCTGACCTTGGTGCCAGGGAGGATCATGGAGAGGGTCATCTTGGGTGCTATCATGCAGCACATGTGTGACGGCCAGGGGATCAGGCACAGTCCACATGAGGTTACAAAAGGCAGATCCTGTCAGACTAACATGATCGCCTTCTATGACCAGGAGACCCACTTAGTGGATGAGGGAAAGGCTGTGGATGTGGTCAACTTGGGCTTCAGTAAAGCCTCTTAAACCATTTCTCACAGCATTCTGCTTGAGAAAGTGGCTACCACTGGCCTGGACACATGCAGCCTCTGCTGAGTAAAAAACTGGATGGATGGCCAGGCCCAAAGAAGGGTGGTCAATAGAGCCAAATCCAGCTGGGGATCAGTCACAAGTGGTGTCCCCCAGGGCTCAGTCCTGGAAACAGTCCTGTTCAACAGTTTCATCAACAACCTGGATGAGGGGATTGAGTGCCCCTCAGTAAATTCGTGGATGACACTGAGCTGAGAGGAAGTGTCGATCTGCTTGAGGGTAGGGAGGTTCTTCAAAGGGACCTGAACAGGCTGGATCGATGGGCTGAGACACACGGGATGAGGTTCAACAAGGCCAAGTGCAGAAACCTGCACCTGGGAAATAATGCCAGGCAGCACTACAGGCTTGTGAAACAGTGGCTGGACAGCTGCCAGGTGAAGGACCTGGGGGTGTTGGTTGACTGTTGACTGAGTATGAGCCAGCAGTGAGCCCTGGTGGCCAAGGTCATTCTACCTTGTACCTGAAACGCCAGCAGGTCTAGGGAGATGATTGTTGCCCTGAACTTGGCATTGATGAGGCCACATCTGGAGTACTGTGTTCATTTCTGGGCCCCTCACTAGAAGAAGGACATTGATGTCCTGGAGCAGGTCCAGAGGAGGGCAACTAGGCTGGTGAAGGGTGTGGAGAACAAATCTTATGAGGAGCAGCTGAGGGAGCTGGGTTTTTTAGTCTGGAGGAGGCTGAGGGGACACCTTATCACTGCCTACAATTATCTGAAAGGAGGCTGTAGAGAGGGGGATGGTCTCCTTAGCCAAGTGACAGGTGATAGGAAAAGGGGAAACAGCCTCAAGCTGTGCCAGGGCAGGTTCATATTAGATGTTGAGGAAGACATTCCTCACCAAAAGAGCTGTCAGGATGTGGCACAGGCTGCCCAGCAAGGTGTTTGAGTCCCCATCCCTGGGTGTATTTAACAGATGGGTAGATGAGGTGCTCAGGGATATGGTTTAGGAGAGGACAGGCACGGTTGGACTTGATGATCTGAATGGTCTTCTCCAACCTGGTGATTCTGTGATATTTCAACACTGACAAGAGAAAAGCCAGTATTAAGAATTCAGCTGTATTTTGCTATAGCAAGAAGTAAACCAGATGTATTTACCTATTACCTATGTGTGTTCTCTGGCTGAAAATCATTAGAATGTATCTGGCAGCTCACAGAGAAATACATTTAATGGCTGTACTTAAAGGAAAACATTAGTACATAGTGATCAGATTGGATAGCAAAGGCTATAAAGAGGTAATTTGCAAGTAAGTAAATACTGTAGCCTGGCTTTCTGGGTTCTTTGTGGGTTTTTTTTTGGTTTTTTTTTTTAAACACTTGAGCTATATAGTAACTAATAACTCCTATAACAAAGAGTAATAACCTACTGTGTAGATATAATGATATTTGCAGGCTTTTTTTGAGAATGATTAAGAACCTGCATAACTGGTAAGTTCTTGTGCATGTTCTACAGTGTTGTTGCTGCATACATACACAGCACCTAGCAGCTAAAGAAAAAAACCAGATTTCATTGCAGGATGATTTTAAAATCTGAGGAAGCATGCATACAGGATGATGTGTGGGCTTTGCTCCCTTTAAGGAATATACACAGCTTGGTGCTTGTGATTTTAACAGCTACAACATATTTACTAAAATGGCAAAGGACAATTAATTTGATGGGCTTCTAATGCTGCTCTTTCACTTGCAGTTCAAATCAGATTGCAGAAACTAGCAATTTCATTGAAAACATTCTAGTTACAGAGGCAGGATGCGTTTAAAGTGACAGTTATGAAACACTGATTATCTTTATTCTTGAAGGACTTGCCAATAAACTCATGCAGAGTTATAAATGCCTCACTCCTCCCTGGTATGAACACACTTGGAGCCTGACTCATCTACCTTGGCTTTTGTCATTACCTTCCCTTTTGTGGCTGTAATTTCTTGCTTCGGTTCTTGTCAAGTAGCTATCAAACCTGATTTGATGATCTACTTTTCTCCATTATGTCATGTTACATAAAGAAAAATCTTTTCCAAATATCTTCAATACTCAAGGGAAAGACCACACAATGTATTTTATTTCAACAGTAGGAAAAAAAGCACTTTCTGTTGTTTGGCAGTAGGAAAATAAACTTGGCAGTAGGAAAAGAAACTCCATTTGTCACATTTATATTCTAAATTTTGTAAATAACTTCAGAACAGCACGAATTGCCAAGCCATTGGCCATTGTATTTGAAAAGTTGTGGTGGTCTGGTGAGGTCTCCGATGACTGGAAGAGAGGGAACATAACCCCCATTTTTAAAAAGGGGAACAAGGAGGACCCAGGCAACTACAGGCCGGTCAGCCTCAACTCTGTGTCTGGCAAGGTCATGGCACAGATTCTCCTGGGGACCATGCTAAGGTACATGGAGAGCAAGGAGGTGGTTGGTGACAGCCAACATGGCTTCACCAAGGGCAGATCGTGCCTGACCAACCTGGTGGCCTTTTATGATGGAGTGACAGCATCGGTGGATAAGGGACGACCAATGGATGTCATCTACCTGGGCTTGTGCAAAGCCTTTGACACTGTCCCGCACGACATTCTTCTCTCTAAACTAGAGAGGTGTGGGTTTGACAGATGGACCACTCGGTGGATAAGGAACTGGCTGAATGGCCGCACTCAGAGAGTGGTGGTCAACGGCTCAATGTCCAAGTGGAGATCGGTCATGAGAGGTGTCCCTCAGGGGTCCGTGTTGGGCCCGGCCCTACTCAACATCTTTGTCGGTGACATGGACAGTGGGATGGAGTGCACCCTCAGCAAGTTCGCCGATGACACCAAACTGTGTGGTGCTGTCGACACGCTGGAGGGGAGGGATGCCATCCAGAGGGACCTTGACAGGCTGGAGAGGTGGGCCCGTGCCAACCTCATGAGGTTCAACCAGGCCAAGTGCAAGGTCCTGCATCTGGGTCGGGGCAATCCCAGGCACAACTACAGACTGGGCGGAGAGTGGCTCCAGAGCAGCCCTGAGGAGAAGGACTTGGGAGTGCTGGTGGATGAGAGACTCAACATGAGCCGACAATGTGCTCTTGCGGCCCAGAAGGCCAACCGCATCCTGGGCTGCATCAAGAGGAGCGTGGCCAGCAGGTCGAGGGAGGGGATTCTCCCCCTCTACTCTGCCCTCGGGAGACCTCACCTGGAGTACTGTGTCCAGTGCTGGAACCCCCAACATAAGAAGGACATGGACCAGTTGGAGAGGGTCCAGAGGAGGGCCACAAAGATGATAAGAGGTTTGGAGCACCTTTCCTATGAAGGCAGGCTGAGAGAGTTGGGGCTGTTCAGCCTGGAGAAGAGGAGGCTCCGGGGAGACCTTATAGTGGTCTTCCAGTACCTCAAGGGGGCCTGTTGTGATAGGACAAGGGGTAACGGTTTTAAAATAGAGGGAGGGAGATTTAGATTGGATATTAGAAAAAAGTTCTTTCCTGTAAGAGTGGTGGAGCACTGGAACAGGTTGCCCAGGGAGGTGGTGGATGCCCCATCCCTGGAGAGGTTCAAGGCCAGGTTGGATGAGGCCCTGAGCAACCTGATCTAGTTGAGGGCGTCCCTGCTTCTTGCAGGGTAGTTGGACTAGATGACCTCTGAGGGTCCCTTCCAACTCTAATCATTCTATGATTCTATAAATACAGGCCACGCAATTGATAAATGCAGCAGGAGTCAGAAATTCTGAGCAAGCCTTTTCTGGGGATTTTTTCTTCCAGAGACTCAGGGCAGACCTTTACATTTTTATTTCATAGTTCATTTTGTTTGAGCTAACAATTCTGTTGTTATATTAGTCAATCAGTGAAGCCGTTCTAATTTAGCCTGTAGTGACTTAAAATTCCCAATAATGGTCTGCACTGTTAGCGTCAGACTCATAGACTGAAGTTCAACCAGGTAGCAGCTAACAGCATCCAGGCAAACATTTGTGAATCGCCTGTAAAGAAAAGAGAATGGTAAGAAGCCCCTTTTTGTTCATCTGAAATAGAAAATACCATTCTTTGAGCTTTAGTGGAATAGTGTATTAGCAATACATTTGTCAGCTACTATTAAATATTAAGCTTTTAATTAGAAAATTTGAAATCTAATGCTTGTGACTAAGGCATAACAGGAAAATAAATGATTCAATACTATTTACCTGATATTTAAACTATAAACCATGACACTTAATAGCATTGTGGAATATTGTGATGTTTATATATTAAAATAGTAATAATTTGATATATTGTTGACTTAAGATAGAAACTTATGTGTAACCAGTATTAGATAATAATCAAATTAAGTATTAAGATCTAACTAGATATTAAACATTCATTGAAGTTCTAGTAAGAATATTTAAATTGGCCAACCATAAAAAGATCAAGTGAGAAAAGAAACAGATATAAACACTGTATGTAAACAAGGGATGTTCACACGGGTATTTTCAAGAGAATCAGAAAAAATTATGGTCAAAGAGTTATCAAGACTTTGCTTAGTTCTTCTTGTTGCTTCTGAGGCAGGATAGGTCTGATTTAAAGCCGTGTAGTCTATTCACAAAAGCTGCAAAAGCTAGAGATTCCAGAATATGCAGGCAACTTGTTCAAGCACGTAGCTATAACTGGCTAGAAACCTTTCTCTTATACTAAACCTTAATTCTTCCCTGTTACACCAACTAAAAACAATTCACAAAGATGTACCCCCAAGTTTAGCCTTCTGATTTCCAGAATACAAGAAATTCTAGCCTTTCTTAACAATTCAATGTTTCATTCACAAAATGCCTGATTCTCACTGCCCCCCACTTTTCTGATATTCCATCAAATTTGTCTGTACTACTCTAAAAGAGTATGCTGGCAAAATTTACAAAATAATCCTCTCTGTTCCTCATGAATCTCCAAGAAGCAAAATAACGTCTTTATTGGGGTATTTTTTATAGGGAGGAACCTACACATTTTTGCCAACTGGTTTGGAACAAGAAGTCTCAGTAATCACTCCTAGGAAAGAAACACTGAATTCACCCAAAAGAAAAGAAAGAAAAAAAAAAACTTTGGAGACTGCTCAAGTGCAGTACTTGGGATATTTCATATCTTTCACTAGTTATTAGGTTATAATTGTCTTTCTTACCTCAGAAGTACTCTGCTTGGATCATGTACATATCCTGATAATAATACATGAATACACTCTAAAAATGTAAAGGCTTTTTCATTCTATTCCAATATGGGTCCTAAAATATTTTCCAAAATATTGAAGAGACAGATATTAAAGAGACAAGGAAGAAAAAAAAAAAAAAGTGTTTGTATACACACACGAATTGCCAGCTGTGGCAATTATTTATTCATTGTAACAAAAATTAAGACTTAATCTATATTAAGCCTAGATTTAAGTACTATTTGGACTTCAGAGTACTCAAACATACACAAATTTCCCTCAGTTTCCATCATCTAACAGTCTGTAAATAATAGAATTTACCAAGTTCGGGATGCTTTACACTGTAAAGTATCTGGGTAAAAAGAAATTAACACTCTGTTTTAATTCTGTTTAAGCATGTTCTACAACCCACAAGTTAAAAATACGATTTCTTACTCTTCATGCCAACCACATCAATAGATGTAGTAACATAACGAATTTTAACCTTAAATAGGAAGCAAAATATATTCAATATGTGTTCTTCCTTCTGTAATATAACAGTTCTAATCCTGTAAAACCATAAAACAGCTTTTAGGCAAACTAAATGTATTAAGAATTTTCCTTGTATTTTAGGTTTGAAATGAATAAAATCACTGGGATAGAGAGCAAAAGCTATTGTTTTGATATATATCATATCTTGCATTACTTTATCTTTTTCACTAAAGACAGATTGTGATAGCAGTTAAAACCAAAACTTTAGTGGCTATTTTACTTACCCGTGCTTTAAACAACTGGTCATATACTTCAAGCAGCCTTGGTAAGGACACTCCAATTTCTTGCATGGTGTATGTTACAAAGCCTACCTTCCAGTTCAGACTGCATACTTGTTGCTCCAGAAACTGCACTAAAAATTCTGGAGAACAAAAATAATGCAATGTTTAGGTTCCAACTTGTTGACAGGAGTCAGGCAAAGAAAAGCATTTGGAAGCGACTATTAATTTTAATCTTCTGTATTCCACACAATTGGTACCCTTCTCCTCTGAAGCACATTTAGCAGTTTGCCTCAGTCTGCACTGAGGGATGGATCTGCAAAATGCACCTGATGACAGTATTAAACTATCAGCAATGCATAACAGGGATTACTCACACTAAGTACTTTATTACAGTCCCGCCATGGAACTATACTTTAAGAGTAGTTCGTTAACTTCTGTTTAATTTGCTAGAGTCACCAGCAACACCACTACATCTTTTATCATGCTTAAGTGTCAGTAATAACTAACAATATATTGTTCAGCACTATATGTGCTTTTGTAATACTAAAGATATATTGGTTTTTACAGTATTTTAGTAAAAAAAAAAATTTAGTGCCGAACAATGTATTTTCCTGTTTTTTATATAGTACTAACTATAAAAACTATATATAATTTTTCATATGCTATACTCATAAGGTCTCAAAACACGTGAGTATCTCAAAAGCAGAAAGAAGATCCAAAAAGGATCTAGAAGTCTTAATTCTCTTTTTAGAATCTGCCCATGCAGATAGCAGTATATACTTCAAAGACAGCAGATAAATATAGTTGCCTAAAATCTTACTACATGTATAAATAAACATTCTTGTTTTGCACTTTGACACAAACTTTGCTACTTTCCAAAATGGACACAGACATCCAAAAATAACTTGCTGCCTTCTAGGCTTCAATTACTTCCCATGCAGGGTGAAAAACTGTAAATTCTGTTTAAATTCCTAGGTAAATTCTAGGAAAAACTGTATGCAGTTTGCACTCATACAATTATATTGTGTTTACAAAACTAGAGGCCAACAGAAATTCTGTATCTACGTTCTGTCTTACCTCCCTCTCTCCAATCCCCTGTCAAATCATAATGAACAAGTATCCCAATGCTTCTGCTCCTAATTTAATGGACAAAACTGAGAAATACTACCCAGCTACCCTCAATATATCGACTCCATCACTGCTGACAATCGAAATAATTGGAAGCTTTTGCTATAGCAAAAAATTTCACAAATAACTACAGTAATTTGGTATCACGAGCATCTCATAATGTATCACAAAATTTTCAATATTCTTTCCCTTTAGATTTTAAAAGGAAAGAAATTTCTTAGCTTAAAACCTCTCTTAGGAGGCTAAAGGGAAAGCTAAGATCCATTCATGTAATCTTTGTGTTTATTTAATATTCAGACAAAAAACTTGCCTAAAGGAAAGTAACGAGGTGTGCCAGCATATATCTTTCCAAGCAATATCATCTTCAGACTAAGTGCTTGCATTCTGTCAGAGGGGTTCAGAGACACATTGTCGTTCAACTCTGAAAGTGAAAACATTAGGAGAGATCTTCAGAAAAAAATAATTACATTTACGCACAACTACACTGAGGTACCTAATTTACAACTAACACATCTAAGTCTTACGCCACTGTCAAAAAAAAATCAGCATATGGCAGTGAAAATATAACTTTTACTGGTGTGTATGCATATATATTCAAGGGATTTTTATGTTTAAGTTCTTCCATGCAAATCTATTTAAAAACACCCAACTAAAGAACCCAAAATCCCACTATCAAACTCAACAAGAAGCCAATAAAAATCCCTACCACATAGCTTTTCCCTCAAATCACTGTCAATGTTGTTCACACAATGGCAACTTCAAGCCCAAAATCCAAAGGAAAAAACAAACACAATGAAATCCTGAAGAAAAAGTGAATTATGAATTACCAACTCTTGGTATTGGGTAAAGGGTGAGGCAGATTACCACAACAGAGTGCGTAGGCTTGCAGAGCTGTGCCCACTACACTGCTTCTCTACAAAGGGACAAAACCCTTACACTTCCACTTCTGTCAACATAAAAATGCTGAACTCGTTGAACATTCTTTAATCATAATAAATTTAACATTTTTATTACAAACCAGAAAGGATGAAACAACTTTCAAAATACGTGGAATATTAGTCGATCCACACATGCAGTATGCTCCAACATGTTTATTAAAATATTACTTTTCTGCCCTGTAGACAAAGGTAATAACCGTAACAAATTACTATTTACCTGCTCTTACCAAATAATGTTACAGAATAGTCCACAGAAGATGCATCTCACATGGACAGCATACCAGTAGCAGCACATGGGCTGTCTTAAAAGCTTGAATTGTTCTATTTTCCTACAGTTCTAGCTTGTATCACTCCTAATCCACTAGGACCTACCTTTCTCAATGATTTCTTGCCACAGTGTTTGCACCAAGATAGGATCAGAATGACCTGCACAATGTATAATAGCAAGCTTACATTCCGAGAGCTTAAAAGGGTCAGCAAATTCTCCATACAGCTGAAAGAAAAATTACCAGGCTTTACATTTGTATGGTAGAGAAAACACTAATGCAACTTAACTAACTTCTGACACACACAAAGTGATTATTTTTTTACTACATTAGTCTCACTTCTGAAATACCATCCCAAATTTTAAATGACGTTTTAATTAAAATTGTTAATTTTTAAACAATTTTACCAATAAAAGATAAATCTAGGAGACTTAATGAAGATAAGCACATGGAAGAAATGCAAGTACTTAAGATTGAAGGAATGCTGAAGAACAGAAGGCGACAATCTAGAGTAACATGGCCCTGGTTTCAGCTGAGGCAGAGCCAATCTTCTTTCTAGGAGCTGATACAGTGCTGGGGTTTGGATTCAATTAGATTAGTTGCTGCTGGGCAGCTGCAGTGCCAACACTGAGTCAGAGATCTTTCAGCTTCCCACACGCTGCCAGGGGCACAAGAAGCTGGGACAGCACAGCCAAGACAGCTCACACAGGCTGGCCAGAGGGATACTCCCTATCATGTACCGCTGTGATCTACTTGTAACTGGGTAAGTGAGCTGGGAGGTGGAATCCCTGCTCAGAAACACTGGGCATTAGGGTTTGGATTTTTCCCTTCTGTATGTGGTGAGCAATTGCAGTGCTTCACCTGCTTTCTATACTATTATTACTACCATCACTATTATTCTCTTCGTTATCCAACCAAACTGTCTTTATCCTAACCCACAAGCTTGTTTTCCATTGTCTTCCACATCCCCTTCTCAGGTGTGGGAAAGAGTGAGCAAGCAGCTGTGTGGTGCTTAGCTGCTGAATCGGGCATGACACACACACACACCAAGACTAGGAATGCGAAACTGTCACTCTCTTACTTTTCCTAGTCAGCATAGGATCATTCTTTCCAAAACACTCCCCACACCCAAATGTGATAAATTTACTTTCAATACACAGAAATTTTCATCACCTTTGTTATATCCATCAGCTCAGCATCAAGCTGGGAGATCGCATCTTGCACTGAAGAATGATGGGAATACTGCTGTTGTAATGTTTCTTGTATTTGAAGCTGGATCCTTGCAACCTTGATTAAAAAGAAAAATCAAAGATTTCAAGGTGGGCTTACTTTAATCAAAGCTTAAGAGTACACCTAGAATGAATTTCAATTTATTTTAAAGAAGAAATATTGCTGTCTAATGCCTATCAACTGCATAACTGCCATGCTGGGAAGAAAGAACAGAAAATTATTTTTACAGAATTGTCAACAAAAATATCATGAGTGAATGAGATAAAGAGAAATAATGCATTTATAGTATAGCTTAGATTACTATCTTTTCTTACTTCCATTTTCTCTTCTAGTTCATGTAGGAATTCACCATATGCAGGTATAGAGGATATGGCAGTGGAACTTTTGGCACTCAGAATGGCACGTGCAATGTATTCAAGACGCTGCTGAAGAGAAATTTCTGTGCTGCAAAACAAAAAAATAAAATAGGCATTTAATAAAATGATTTGAGGTTCATTTGTATTTTAACTAGATTCCAGGGATTTATGCATAGCTGCTTCTGATCATGCAGAACATTTTCCAACTACATAACCGCCCCAGCATTGTTGTAGGCTCAGTTTAACTATTTTTTTTCTCTTCACTGCTTTGCAGTGACACTATCTCACTGTAAATTTCTGTGAGAGAAATGACCACTTAATATACAATACTAACGACAGGAAATATATGGCAAACAAACGCATAATATATAAACATATAATTTACATCCAATAGTCTGGATTAAAAGCTAGTATGCTCAGTTTATGATTTTTTTTCCGATCAAAAATCCTTGGGAATCGGCCTTTTCTTGGCCTTGTCTTTTTCCTAAAATACCTACACAGAAGATTTGTGTGGTTTTTTCCCCCCCAATTACCTCAATATATGCAATAAATCACACATAATCCATACCTATGCAGGTCAGCCAACTTAGCCAAGACTCTGGCTGCATTACTAAAATTTCTGTTCTTTTCAAAGTATCTCCACAGTAAATCCATATAATGGACTTTGTTTTGGTCAATCTTGGTCATCCGCACAAGGTAGGGTTCCAAGAAGGGTGCAGTAACCTGCAGAAGTCATAGAGGTAACACTCACATTTTTGCTCTCTCCTCTTTTTAAAGCATCTCTACAGCTCAGTGGAACCCTCTAACAAATTATCATTGCAGACATGAGCTCACCTGTAACAGTTTGTCTGCCAAGTCAACTTGTATCAACCAGTTGTAAAGTGCAATACTGAAGAGTTCATCTGTTGAACGCTGAGCCAGTTTCAGCATTTGTTCAAACTAAAGGAAGAAAAGGCCAAAGAAGTTATTCAAGAAGTGGCTGTGTTACATCAAGCACCGAATACACAGGCAACAATATTTAAGGTTCACAGTATTTGCACATTATCATTTCTCTGAACACTCTGTACGTAAAGAAGCCAGAAGTCAAGATTTGCCATGATTTATCTGGTTTGCTAAACTATTCCGTAGGTTGTGGGGTTTTTTTGTTTTGGTTTGTTTTGGTTTGTTTTGGTTTTGTTTTCAATTAAAGGAATTTTACACCATTAAAATCACAGTATTTACAGGTTTGCAGTCACAATTTCTTGGTTAATGTCTTACATGGTGACCTGCTTCTTCATTGCTTAGCATGTTGGGGTCAGAGGACATCACTGGAGGACCTGGCTTTTTTGGTACACTAGGAGACTGAGGAGCAGCTTTACTTTGGTTCACTAACTCTTGAAGGGTGTCAGTGATACACTTGTAACTGTTCAATCTGTAAAGGGAGTGAAAGAAAATACAAGTCTCAGTTTTCATTACAATCATCTAAGAAATGCTTGTCTCAAATGGTTACAGTATGACTTCCTTAAGCACAGTTGCTAAAATCTTTTAAAGGTCCCACCTTATTTTCATATAATTCCCACAATCTAGTTGGTTCTCAGTCATCTAACAGGCACCTCTGTTACATTCAGATCACAATGTTTTCTGCATCCACCAGTTTACCCCCAGTTAACCCTGTGTTCCTGAAAAACCTGATGCCATTTTAACCATAGTCAGTGATAATGGCATATAATGATAATCAATGACGATGCTGGGCAAAGCCATCCACATCGTGTCCCTTCATAAAAGTATCTGTCATTACCCTGTATATTTTTCCCAAAAGTTAGCTTTCCAGACATCTGAAGTAAAGAACTCCATACAATAGTAATAAGGGATCCCAAAAACTTGCCTCTCTTGAAAAGCTTGGAGGCCAACAACATCCTCTTCTGGTTCTCCATTTTTATAGAAATGAAGGCCAAGACCTTGGGGATCCTTCTTCTCAGCAGCTGTCAGAGAGAGTTCTACAACTCCCTCATAGAAACGCACTAGGACAAACCCAACAAACATCACCATTCATTATTGTGTTAAATCTATGACTAAATGGCAAGTGACATTAAACACTTGCCATTTTAGCAAGATAAAACCGGTTCTGTATCATATAAATGTTTATATCTCTATCTAACCTGTGGGAGTACATGCAAGTCTGGAGTTACACATTTGCACAGGAGCTGAAGTCTTGACTGCTACAGAAGTTCTAGCTACATCTTAATTACGTTAATTCTGCTGCACAGGATTCAAAACCGTCCTTCAAACAGCTTCTGCAGTATAAAACCTCAACTGCAAAACTAAAGGTGTTTACACTCTGCTCACATATAATTCTCCTAGAAGTAGTTTTGGCACGTCTATAAAACAAACAGATACTGCACGTGAAATAAGTGGATAAGAATAGTTTTATGAAGAAGTAGGCTTTTAATTGGTTGGTGAAATCTAGACCAGCTTTAATCAAGAACAGATCATCATAAATTAACTGCAGGAGTTATGAAACTCTTTATGCTCAAACACTGAAAAATTAGTTGTAAGTTAGTAAATGAAACAAACAAAACAATGGCATGAAAGGATACTACAGAAACTATACACCAGACCATGATCAAAGATTGCCTCTTACCTTGCCTATACTGTGCACAAACATTAGCAAGGTCTACTTGATTGCTGATCTTCTGGTACTCTTTCAGTGACTCTCTCAGCATCTTCTCTTTCTCCAGTTTGCTTTGAGCCTGTCGAGACCGCTGAAGCAATTCATTTGCCTTAAGACAAACGATGGGAAAATAGAATTTATTCACAGGAACACATGATCAGAACATGGATTTGTTGTCATTTAATGAACTGCTACTCTAAAATTCAAAGCTGTAATGGTAGAAATATACTCTCAGGATCACTCTTTCATCACATGATAATACTAAGTTTCAGAGAATTACACACTCGTTTGGGTTGGAATGGACCTCTACGACCACCTAATTCCAACCCTCCTGCCATGGGTAAGGGCACTGTCTACTAGCCCAGTTTGCCCAAAGCCCCATCCAACCTGGCCTTGAACACTGCCAGGGAGGGAGCAGACACAGCTTCTCTGGGCAGCCTGTGCCAGGAACTTACCACCCTCACAGGGAAGAATTTTTTCTTGATGTCTAATCTTAAGTCTACCTTCCTTTAGTTTAAGGCCATTACTCCTTGTCCTACCACTCCGTGTCCTTGTGAACAGTCCCACTTCAACTTTCCTGTACAACCCTTTCAGGTACTGGGGGGCTGCATGTTGTGGTTTTGCAGGGCAAGGTTCTGGTGCAGAGCTGTGGCTGCAGGGGTGGCTTATGCAAAAAACAACTAGATTTCCTGAGGTCCAACAGAGTAAATACCAGCTGGGCTCAAGGCTGGACTCTGATGCTGACCAAGGGCAAGTCAATCGGTGGTTGCTTTTTGCCACCAGAGAAGGGAGTGAGAAGATGCAAGGAACTGTGCAGAATCCAAGGTCAGTGAAGAAGGGGGGTGCGAGAGGAGACACGTGAGCCACCAGAGAGAAAGATTCTCCTGCAGCCCATGGCAAAGACCATGGTGGAGCCGGTGTCCCCCTGCACCTGGAAGAAGCAGAGATCCCACCTGCAACCTGTGGAGAGGCTCCATGCAGGTGGAGACATGGAAAATGCTGTGTTCCCCGACTGGAGCAAGCTCTTGCCGGATGCTGCNCTCCTGGCAGGATCTGCAGCCTGTGGAGACAGCCAGACAGCCACCCATGCTGGAGTAGGCTTGCCGGAGGCAGGACTTGTGACTCCATGTAGGACCAAGCTGGAGTCTGAGAGACTGGACCCCACAGAAGGGATCCATGCTGGGGCAGCTGGTGAAGAGCTGAAGCCCCATGGGAAAGGACTCATGCTGGAGAAGTTTGTGGAAGACTGTTTCCTATGGGTGGGAACCCATGCTGGAGCGTGAGGAATGCCTCCCAGCCCCCACCAAGCAGCAAAATAGCTCGTGAGCAACTGACCAAAGCCCCTATTCCCCATTCTACTCACCCACCGGGTGCCAATCGGGGGGAGAAAAATCATGAATAAAGTGAAGTCTGCAGAGAAGGGAGGGGCAGGGGGTGGTGTTTTAAGAGCTGTTTGTACTTCTCCATATCCGACTCTGGTGTCTCTGTGTATGTCGTGTAGTGCAATAAATCAGTTTTCTTGCCTTTCTTCTGTTGTTGGGTCTGTTTTGCCCATGACGCTGACTGCGGAATGATCGCTCCCTGACCCTATCTCAACATACATCCTCTCCCCTGTCCAGCTAAGAGGGGAGTGACAGTGCAACTTTGGGGGCAGTCGGGCCTCCAGACAGGGTCAAATCACCACTCTGCTAGAAGTTCTCCCTAGTCTTTTCTTCTCCAGGCACAACAAACCCAGCTCTCAGCCTGTCCTCGCAGGAGAGGTGCTCCAGAGGTCTTTACAAAAGGACTCCTGACCGGCTTTATGGTAAGACTGAAAATCGCAGTAGAGAGAAAGGCTTAAAGACTTAAACCCACAGGTTCCCCATTCCTCCATCACCAGTTACATTATTTTTCCCACTTAATTTTAAAAACTTAAAAAAGTGAAGTTCTTAAACACAATTACCTACCCACAAATTCTATTAAACTAGGCAACAGAGAGAAAACAAGAGACTATGCTGAGGAAAGACTAGAGTAAGAATAGATTTTATCAACATCCAGACAACAGTTCTGTGAACACTACAAATAACTGCAAATGCTTCAAACCAGAACTCACATAATTTTCTGCTTTTATCGAGACAAGACACAAATATGCACAACCTGGTTTCATTACGACTTGGGCATAATAATCTACAAGCTCAACTTATCTGAAGACATGCTAAAGTTTTGGTTGTGTGCTGTAAAGTCTGGAGGCATGCTTACCTTGGAACAGACAGCATCATCAGTACTATAAAAAAGAGGACAGATATCTTGCAAATGAGTAATGATGCCATCCACAGCAGCATTATCTCTGATATAACAGTTTATGAGAGAAGCAATGAGTGCTCCGGTCAACTGTCTGTCTCTAATTACCAAGTCTTTGAAAGCAGTTATCTTTAGACGTTCTTGAAGTTCCTGAAGACAGACAGAAGTTCCTTAGTACAAGGTTTTAATTCATTCTGTTTAGAAATTTTAGAATGTCACAGTAGCAAAATTAGCTGTTTCCAATGAAAGCAAACACAAAAATCTTGAATGACTGGAGTGCACAGAATAGAAATGCAGTATTTAAGATATAGATTATATAACAAAACCGAAATAAAAAAGCCTTAACAATGAAAATGCTATAAAAAGAACAGTGAGAACTCCTCTTAGCAGACCTCCTCTGCCATCTTCTCTATGTTGCTATTGTTTCATATCTCTGCAAGAATGGAATTAACAGTTCCCTTACTTGACAGGGCACTGCCAGAATGCACATCCTATGGCTATGTCAGATTTTAATAATTACAACTATCTGAGTACCGTCATAGATGAAAAAAAAAGATGGATAAAAAGGATGAATTTAAAAAGTTTGATGTCTGTACTCTTTGTGGTTTTTGAAGGTTAGTTTTTTTTAACTACTAGTATGGACAGCAAAAGACTATTACAAAAACTCTGAAACTGCTGTAGACAGAAGAAAAGGTTCTGTTTGTTAAACAACTAGTCAAGCACAGTAGTTTACAAAATCAGAGTCATTTAATGTCAATAAAAGTAGAATAAAATCCACTGTTAAAGACAACTCCAATTTGCTAGAAGTGGATCATGAGTTCAATAATGCACGGACTACTACTACAGGAGTATTTAGGTTGAAAAAATAATTCAGATGTTAAATAATAAAAAACCCTCATTAAAGAAGTATGATTTACACTGTACCTTCTGAAGGTCACCTACGATGACACTGAATTGGTGCTCACAAAGTAAGTTCCATAAAGCCAGTGCCTGGCAGGTTTTGCAAACAAGCTGCTGGATGCCTTGAAGTGAGGTCTTTTCAGTTAGCTGTGCCTCAGCTGAAAGAGCAGTCATGTCATTAAGTAACTCTGGTCAACACTGCCTACGGTAGCTCTAAAGAAAGTTACTGCTCGGAAACCCAGTAATATTTAATTCTGCTAAGATGAGTGTGTATTATATTAACTGTAAGAATATTATGGTTATATTTACTACATGGGTGCAACATAAGCGCAACAAGTTTTATATTTACTTTTGAGTGCTTTTAGTTCAGAAATAAGGTAGCAATAATTACATTGTGTCATTTAGTAACAAAAAAAAAGAGTTAAGGGTCTTTGAAATGCATAAAAAAGAAAATTGAAATGGTTTACTAAATTCTACATGATGACTTTAAAGAAAATAAATCATATTCACACCATAGAAAATGAGCAGTACAGAAAAAGAAGCAGAAATTAAAACCCAGGATTATATCCATACAAAGCACAGATATTTTAAAATCTGTAAACACAGCAGCAACACTTCGCAACTTGCCTGCAAGTGCTGGGCAAAACCTACACTACAGAAGGATATGAGTTCAATTGGGCTGTGAGACAGGCCTCTTCTTTCTGAACAAAGCTTTTTAGGCATTACAGTATTTCTTTTTAAGAGGTCAACATACTCATTTGTCTCACAAACAAACTGCTTAACAATTGCTATTCTGAAAAGACAAATGAGTGAGCAGCTATTGAAGTACTGTAATGAGGAGATGAAACAATCTTATGAAATATGGAGAACATTAGGAAGAAAAAAAAAAAGACCTAGTAGGTGTGCAAAGAAACCTTTAGTTTTATATATCAAGATTGTCCAAATGGGGAAAAGGGGATGAAGAGAACATGTATCTACTCAGAACTTAAATTTAATTCCTTGTATGACTGAGAAGTTTACAAGTGCTTTAAAGTTCAAGCACTTTTGTTTTAGCTTAATAAATTGAGGGATGCAATTTGTGCTTTGCAGTGATTTGAGACTATTGGAGGTTACTGTGCTGAAACCCAGTCTCTCTTCAGAAAGAGACACAGTCTCCTTTGTGGAGGGCTTTCCTCAGTAGTAATATTAAAGCTTTCAATATCAAACTGAAAGAGAACACCTGAAGAGTGTAACAAATGAGTCTCTTGCCACAGTCAACATAAAGGCTGGAAAGTTTATCTAGATTTGAGTTTCATTCTGGGTATGTATTTTACCTCTAGCACAGGTATATGTAAATTATTTATTTGCATCAACGTTACTGCAAAAGCACTGGTCCTGATGGAACTGCATGACACTGAAGCAAAAGCAAGGCGATAGGAAAGTTAAGTTCTTCAGAAAAGCACTGCAGTTTTTAGACTAATTCCCGAGTATGGCATGTTGATTAATATCTAATCAGTATGGAAAAAAAGGCACCTTTATTCAGAGGTTTTAAAAACAAAGTGAGAAAGGCAACACCCAAACACACCATTCCCTGACACTTCGTGTTCAAAAGTAACTACATACCATGGTATTTCCTCTGGAGTTCTTGCTGAACTTGCTGAGAACTTCCACCATCAGGCCGCATGAAACCCAGAAGCCTCTGTTGCAGATTGGCTGGTGTGCTGAAACTGCAGTTCCAAAACACACAAAGAGAGATAGTAATGTGACTACAAATAGAGAATTTAACAGAGCATTTTTAGCATCTGAATAGCTGACACTGGAAACTATACACACACTTCACCTCAGCACAGTTACAGGTCTTTTCAAGAGCTGGACACCGATACCACTAATAAATTTAACACAATGAATAATACCTTGGGTTTCCAAGGGCTCCTACTGTGGCAAACTGTGAATTTCTAGCCAGAAATTCCTGTAAACCTTTCAGTTTTTGTAGTACACATTCCAGCACATTGGACGGAACACTGCTTTCTACCTGCAAAAGAAAGCAGAATTCTTTACAGAAAGCTTAGTTTCCCTTTTTTTTTTTTTTTCCCCAAGATTTAAAAACTTTAAGCTAAAGCCACTAAAAAAGACAATTGCAAACTGGTACAGCAAATAAATAGCACATTAGTAACGCTACCACCGTAGCACAACGCTATTATACTACAGTCATCGAAGAAGCAGGAGTCCTCTGAGGATGCACCATACTCGAGACGCTACTTTATTTGCCCTCATAACCAAATCAGACCTGGTGTTATAGTATAAGCTCTGAACTAAACAATGATTATTTCCCTCTGAGACACTGACTATAAACAGCCATGGTGTTCCAGTGTTTCCCAGTTACCTTATAACCCAAGGAGGAAAGGTCAGGTAGCAGTTAATTTGCATTGCTGAAATTACTCAGTTCAGGACCCTATTAGCATCCACACTCAGAAAAGATTTTGTTCATGGATGAAAGGTGAAACTCCAAGATGTTAGCCAGGAAGATGCTGGAAATGTTTTTATGTCCTTACTTAACTGCAGTGTTTATCCTTGCCCTAACCCACTAAAGCATTTTTTTTTTTAGGTTTTGTCTGGCTGGAGTATGCAGAAACAAATGAAGAGAAATCACTAAACATGGAGAAAGCTGGGCACTGCCAATTAACAACAGAGATGAAGTTATAATTAGGCTTCTTAAAAGTAATGTTCAAAATATTTGCCTAAGAAGATTAAATACCTAGAATTTCTCCTTAGTTGGAGGACAGTACTTAAAAAATATTCAAATGACAATTTTTTTTTTCTTACCATTTTATAACTGGGAACTAAACTTTAACAGGGCTTAAGACATATAAGGAACCTTTAAAAACAGAAAATAATCTTTTACATACTGCAACAACTTCTCGATTGCCACTCTTGAAAACTCTTTCCACAACTATACTGCCATCCCAAATATTTCTGTAACACAATACAGTACTGTGTTAAAAGCCAAGTCACTGAAGCAAGTATTTGTGCAAGTCTTCTATGTATAGTATCTTAAGAAAGAAACAGCAATGGTTTTTACTTGGTTGAAAATCAAACACTAAAAAACAGTTACCATTATACAATTCTGAATGGTACAGATATAGATAATTGAGTATTTAACTAAACTTCATTTGATTCAAGTTTTAAATTTGCTATTTTATTAAAGTATAGGCCAATATATTTTTTTAAAATATAGTGTATGCAAACAAATGTCACAACAGAAATTCTTTCCAAATCATCATGCAGAGAAATGACTCAAGATACAAAGAACCCTGTTCTTGCATGGACTGTTTAGTACCACAAAACTCAATATCCATGGAACAGAATCCTCTGATTTGATAGTTCTGTTTAAAGCTTCTTAAGAGAAGGGAATTCAAGCCAGGACTTTGATCCTCTAAGTCCTTCTGCACTTTTGTTTCATCTTTTAGTAGGAATTTGAAAAATAAAACTACAGTTTCCAGAGCCGTGCATATACACTTGATTGCAGCATCAATGTTTAAGCCCCTTTCTTGTCCTAGCAATTCACTGAATGCATTGTTATGAATAGAGCTGTAAAGAAAACATGTTATATCAAGGTGTACTTCATAAACACAACATTAAAAATACACTTTAGTAATTTCACATTTAAATGCTATTAGGATAGCATTTGCCACCTACAAGCATCAGGGGAAAGAAAAACTATGAAACTAACAGAATGACAGAATCTCTTTATACACAAACATCTCACCCTATAATTCGAGCGAAGTATATGCAGATCCCATTGTGTCTTCCAGAAAATACTATCTCAGGACCCATCATTCCACTAATGGATGTATCAACGTGAGACATGGCATTCCCAGAAGGAAATAAGGGAGATGATGTACTAAGAGGTTGTAAAGCTACAATAAAAGTAGGAAAATATTATTAATTTGAATGCAAATCAAAATACAACTGGTCGGGGAAAAAATAAAATCTCCATTTCTCCTTACTTTGCCCAGGCGTTGACAAAAAGCCAATATTAGGATATGGACTATCACCACTCAAGGGGTTAACTAAAAGAAAAGAAGTACAGGTAAGTTTGTTAAAAACAAGCCCTAAATATAGCACAGAAAATACTTTTGCAAAAGCAGCAAAGTGCTTAAATCAAGTACTTTAAAGTAAAAGCCATTCCAAAACCTCTGACTCTTATTTAAATACTGAAGCGCACTAATTTCTTATCAACGCAACACTAAGTGAAACCCAACAATCTGTAAGTGAACAAAATTGATACAACTTCTTTCAAGAGTGGTTATTAAGCAATTTTTTCCAGCATTCACATGTTATTTATTGCACACCATCTGTTCCCTGCATCTAATATAATACTGTTTCCATACCTTTTCTTGCTCTTGACAATATGACTGCTCCCATTCCTGGAACGGGTACCTGTTCTCAAAGCACTCACCTGCAGTCATTTAGATCTTTTCAAAGAACATCAATTTTACCTTCAAAGCATTCAAAACAGCAAGAAACTGGTATTATGCCTCTTAATTTAACATCCAACAGCAGAACAAACACTACAGAAACACTTAACTTGCAACATTCAATCTGAGTCTGCCCATCTTCACAAATTCAGCTGTGAATACTCAACCCATCTGGAAATGATGCCTGAACACCTAACTTAAGACCCCAAAATATGAGGGACATGTGTGGTCATCTTAAAAAACGTTCACATACCATCAGCATGTAGCATGACATAACCAAGGAAAAGGCAAGAAAACTGGAACTCTGAAAATTTGGCTCTTATCAAAGAATCAGTCCTTCTTGCCTTATTCACCATTCTCTCCACTTGGCAACACACAGTAGCACTTCACTAAACAGTGCCAATGCATTATCAAAGCACATTCTCCTGTGGCCAAGCAAAGCACAAACCTGCAGAAAAGCAGCATGTGAATGCAGGACTAGACTTGCACGGGGAGAGAAGGAAGGGATCGAGTTAAGGTGCCTGCCCTATTAATGCTATCATTACTACAACGTAGTTTCACGTACAAAATTTCAAGGTATTTTAGTTAGTTTCTGTCAGTACTGTCTGACCCACCACAAGGGACATCCATAACATCAGAATCTTAATTTCACGTGACAGTTCTCTACCTTTTGAGCAAAAGGAGTAAGTAGTAGCAGAATAATGGTGACATCTTCCACCTGGACCTGTCCCTGAGGCAAAATGGAAACGTGCTTTCATCCTAGCTTTCAAAGAGGCTTGTAAGAGAGCATGTAATAAAAATATCCAAACATTCAGACTTGGGGAAAAATTCACCTTATTGACTCCTGCTCATGTTGACACTGTTCTGCACAGCCAAGTTTAGAAATCAATGTCATTGATGCATCAGTGTTTTAATACTACTTTAAAATTATGGGGAAAAACCCCAACTGTAGACCTTTCTCCAATACATATTCATTTTGATGTCAAAAAATCATACTGAAATGGAATTTCTTTTCATTCCAGGCAGTATTTTCTTCCCTCAAGTCTAGTATGTAAAATTGAATGCCACATGTCAGATACGGGTAAAATGCCTGGGAAATGAACAAGTTCCTGACTAAAAAAACCACAACATCAATAATAATTTGATTCAGTAATTCAAAGTTCCAGTCATCATTATTAATTTGTATTTTAAAAACCTTTAAGATCTGGAAATGCATAATGCAAGTTAAGGGCCGACTTCCTGAAGGAAGCGTAGAAATTGAAGCGAATCTGAGTAATGCAGAAAGGCTTCCACTCAAATAAGCATCAAGTTCTGAGGAGAAAGAATAGGCATTCCTCTCATCTGTAGGTGGCACCGACAGCCTAAACAGAAACCAAACGTTGAAGCCAGAGCTGTTACAGGAGGAATATACTGCAAACAACCCAGTTCTTGATACAATTTTTGTTTTCTTCTCATAAGCAGTATCTACAATGGTATGACAATGACGCTGTAAGAAGATACTCTGCTTTAGCCACAGAACAACTAACAGCGGTTTCTGAAGTCTGAACTATAGCACTGATAAATTGTTCTCTGGCTGCTGAAGTGTCTCTGGCAGCAACTGTCCCTCTTCTTCACACAGTCTTCACAGACTATAAGCAACATCCAGACATAGTTTGAGGTCCCATCACCCTCTCACTGAAGCAAAAAAATCATTAAAAAGAAATGGAAAATATCTCTAATAAATTAGTCAGTGAATGGAATATCAAAGACTATTTCAGAGAAAAATACAGATACTTACGAGAAAGACAAAACACAACATATTTAAGAAAAAAAAAACCCCGAAATGCTCCAAAACCATTGAACGCTTGCTACTTACTGGCACTAGCAGGAGAACTCATAATAGGTCCAACGTTGCTTTGAGGAGGCACAGCTGATGGAAATCTCATTTGTGCTTCTCCACCATACCTGAAGTTTACATGCAAAGACAAAATTCTTATACTTCTGACACAGCCCATTTAATTACATCTTTGAGATTTCACACAAATTTTGTTGGTTTTATACGAAAAGTTTTAATATCTGTGATTGCAAAGTTTGATGAATAATTAAGTTGGGTTGCTATAATGTGGATACTCTAAGTCCTGCGGTGATCTGATATGATTGGGCTTTAGAGAGAAATTTACTGATTTTCAAAACCAGGCTTAGGCTTTAGTATCTTTTCTAGGTTTGCCTCTACAGTGAAGTGGAAAGGACCCAGTTGAGATGACCCAAGCTATCCTTCTATTAGCCACAAGTAACTTCTAATCATCTCCCTCCTACAGGGATACATGAACACTTCCTTACGTCTTTCTGTGCCAAGACACATCTCTCCAGAGTTGTCATCCTCATTTCCTCCCAGACCATGTAATGTACATATTTGATTTTAACAGTGACTAACACTGAGAATAACTACTGAGGATAGCTGACTTGATCTATCACCTGCACAAGTTTTGAATAAAAAACAAACAATCTTTGGGGAATGTAATACCCATATTACTACACACTGCACTTCAATAAACAGGGGTACCTTGAAGTACAGATAAGTGCATTTCAAGCAGATTAAACTACATTTTCAGTCTCCTCCTCCTCATTTGGAAAACAAACATCCAAGATGAGAACAAACCAGAAATCACCATGACAGGAAGCTTCCTTTGTCAATGAGCCCTAAATTAGTGCAAAAGCCTATTCCACCAGGTTAATGTCCCCGCTTACTGCGGGGGGATGGGGTGGGGTGTAACTTTAAAGGCTCCTTCCAACTTGAAACACTCTATGATTCTAAGTCTATGCTAATTTTAAAGCAAAGCTTGTACAGGCAGCAGATTAAAAAGCATGAAAAATTATGTAGTGACTGTAGCAAACCCAAGCACAACACTCAGAAAAACCTACAGTATTGTAACTTACCTTAAGAACGCTCGAGTAGCCCAGGCAGATACCTCTGTATCACATGCAGCATTAGAACAGGCCAAGATAAGACAAGTGGCACAGGCCTGATCCTCCTAGACCATATAATACGATTAGTGTCACAGCTTTTCTCAAGTTGGTAAGAAACACACAAGCTATATCACTCTATAACTGAAGAGTAAACACTGCAGCATTTCAATTTAGAAGGCAAGAAAATCAGCTCTCCCAGCTGTCAACAGGAAGTGAATTACAGTGAGGCATTCCACTTAGCAGTTCAGCTTTTGTTATGCACAGGTATATGGGAACTTAGTATGATACTGGTTGGTAAGAGACAACTGCCACGTCTGTCACCTAATTCTGACTAGAACTCACACAATTTCTACAGAAATGTAAATTAAAGAATGTGCTCGGAGAAAAAAGATTCTATAAAAATAATGATTTACATATTCCAATGGCATGTTCAAATATCACTTAATATGTGTCTGCCTTGGTTTCAGGCAAGATAATTCTCTTTCTAGTACTGGGTACAGTGCTGTGTTTTGGATTTAGTATGAGAGCAGTGTTAATAACACGCTGAGGTTGTAGTTGCTGTGGGGTAGTTCTTGTGTCAGATACTCTTAAGTCAAGGACTTTTCATCTTCTTGTGCCCTACCAGAGGCACAAGAAGCTGGGAGGACTCAGCCAAGATGGCTGACCCAGCCTTGCCAGAGGGATATTCTGTACCATGTAATGTGCTCTGCATATAACTGGGGAAGTGAGCTATGATCGTGGCACAGTAACAGACCAGGATTTGGAGTTTTTCAGCAGGTGGTCAGCAACTATATTTGTGGTTTAATTGTTATCACTATCTGAGCACTGAACAGGCTGCCCAGAGAGGTTGTGGAGTCTCCTTCTCTGGAGACATTCCAGACCAATCTGGACACATTCCTGTGTGATTTAACCTAGGTGATCCTTCTCAGGCAGGGGGGTTGCACTGGATCATATTCCAACTCCTAACCTTCTGTGAATCTGTGATGCTTTGTTACCCTATTAAACTGTCTTTATCTCAGACCATGATTTTTTTTCCATTCTCCTCACCATCTCCTTAGCAGAACGGCTATTTGTGAGTGGCGGCATGATACTCACTGGGGTTAAACCACGACAATGTTTTATCAAGGCCCAAGAGAATAGACTATGACTAATATAAATTACAGATGTTAATCAGTACTATTATTGAAGCTGTAATCCACCATAGCTTCCTTCTTGCTTGTTTTTCACATTAAACAAAACAAAAAACCCAAACAACCCAACACCAACTATATACTTTTCTACTGGCCTTCACAATACAAAACACCCTTGTAGTGATAGGAATTTAACTAGTTTAGAAACCCTTCTCCTTTGGTCTTAGAGGAACTCTTCTCCTAAAATAAGAACTGCATTCTACTTCTGCATAGAAGTCACATTAAGAATTTCATGGAAAGTGAATTACACTTCCATTTTTAGACATCATAAAATGAAAATTATTTGTCATTACACAGTCTTGCTTTAGGTAGGCAATAGAAGAGGGAACACTAATACTTTAATAACTGAAATGTTAGCTAAACATTTATAGCAAAAAGATGCTAAATAAAGTGATTAGATTTATGTAAGTATTACAAAACATCCATCTTTCATAATGGGTCAAGAATCTTTACCTGATGCAACTTGAAAAATCTTTCAATCTCTTCTCCATCTCCACCTACATTGCTAACAAGCAGATGCCGCAGCTGATCAACAGGTCTGAGTTTATGAAACACGATGCTCCCCTAAAAGTAACCCAAAGTTAGAATACAGTTATCTTCACTCTGGCCATTCCAACACCCTCTCTGTACAATGTGTAACTTTAGCATGCTGAATTTTCCTTTGCGGCACAACAGGACCAAAGTATTAATATGAAAGCTGCCTAAAGCTCAGTTTACATTCAGAAGCAAAAATTTCTCTAGAAAGTCTGTGAATGGCAGGAAAAATACTGCAAAAGCTATAAACTCCATAAACCAGATAGAATTATTTAGTGTAACTCAAATTGCTACTAACATTTATACAAACTATATTTTCTGGGCAACCAGTGTCTTTTAAAATTTCTTATAAGCATAACCAAGGATAAAAGAACTTTCAAGATGACCTGTACCTAAAAGGGTCTCTGGAGGCCAACAAAAACTATTAACAAACTGCATAAAAGAAGCTGGCGTAGCAGCTTTGAGTAAATTTAAAGTAGGTACAAATGGTTTCAGCAATCTTTTTCTTTATTCTTTTTTATGTTCAGAATATAATCCTTAAAACACATCAAAAAAATCCCCCAACATTTATAGGTTTAGGTCAATCTTCCTGCTATCTACTTACTCTTCTTATTTGCTTTATGAAGAAAAATAATACTCACCTGGGCTGAAAGCAGAACAAACTTCTTAGGTGGAAGCATGTGCTGCTGCACGACAACAGGTGAATCCGTTATTGGAATAATATCTTTATTTAGCGGTGTTACAATCTTCTGAACTTTAAATTCATCAATAGCAGAAAGAGCCCAGGAATGTCCATCAACACGGGTGGTCATCTGAATGACAGATATTATTCACAGATTGGTAATATGTTCTGAAACTTCCATGGTGATATTTTGCTGCTTGCCATTTAAAATTACGCACCATGTAATCTACTTTTGATACAAAAAAAAAACCCAACCCCAAAACCCACCTGAAGAAATCAACCAAATTAGTTTAGAAGGTTACCACCAAATTTACAGCCACATATATATACATATATATACATATATATCTATGTATATGTATGTGTATATATATATACACACACACACACACTGCTGCTTTTGGGAGGCAGGGGCAGCGTTTAGTATTTAAATGAAGAATGGCTTGCAAAGTAGGATCCTTTAATGGTGCTACAATACAAACAGCAACAATGTGTTAGAACATTATCAGAATATTATGTATTAGGTGTTACAACTTATCAGAACCAAAAATACCAAAGGCATCATCAATTGAAAAGATTTCTTGAGAGAATAAAAAAAAAAAAAAGCTCAAATGAATCGAAAAGGTTTACAAGACTTCCACACTTTTCAGCAGTGATTCAGATGTAACTCAGAGACACAGGGTTGTGAAGATATTCCAGAAAATATGGTATGCAGGCTGCAGCTTTATTTGAGGAACCTAGCTGTCTGATACTGCCAAATGCCTTGGAATAAAAAAGCAAGAGGTCAGCACTTGAGATATTTAAGTTTTTGCAGCAAAGGGATCTGGCAAGATTATAAAACTCCTTCTGAAGTTATTAATGCAGCAGATAATCAACACCTTGCTTTGAAACTTTTAACCTCTCTATTCACTCCCATTCTGCCAGTACTCCTCCAATAATACTATTTTTGACACGTCACTCGACTTAGCAGAAGACTTGAGACTTCCTTCAGAACTGGATGACATTAAATGTTTTCCTTAAACTGACACATAAGACAACTAACATCCTGTAAACCCACTTATGAAACAATTAGGAAAAGAAAAAAATGGGGAAGAAAAGGAAATAATCAAGGTCAATCCTGTCTGAAATGTCAAGAAGTCATGGTATATGAGTTTCAAAGAAGAAACCTGAAGTCTAGCACCTACAAGTTTTCTTGTCATCAGCAACCACTATTATAGAATGTGGATCACGTTTTCCTGTGCTATTGCAGCATATGTATCATGCTAGAGTCAATATTTTCAAATATGTCAATTAGAAGCCATTCTTAAGTAAAGTCAATTGCTTTTGATTCATAACTTGCAGCAGCTTAGAAAGCATGGCCAAATAAAAATTTCTCCTAAGAGATTAGTTCTCCTTCACTGACAGAACTGCCAACGAAATTCCTTTTCTTTGAAGTTTATCAATTAGTAGCTTTGTGTTTCCAAATTCCTCGTGGAAGTTTTCTGTGAACTCCACACTTCTTGCAGGTAGTAGTTTTCAAGTATCTGTTATCAGGAAGGAAAAAAATATTATCTAGATTCCATAAAAATTGTATAAAATTTTAGTACCTGTGTTTCCATCATTGGCTTTTGAAAGGGGAAAGAATCATGACTGATACACCACAGGATGTCATTATCCTCATTTTCTGATGCTGCCATCAGCAGGACCCCTAACAAGAACAGTTATAAGAAGTTTGTACTGGAAGCAATAATCATCCATTAGATGCACTTTCATTAATTACCTCCTTATTTGGTAAGGATCAATCTTTAAGTCCTAACATATAATCTGAACAACAAATAGTATCTCCCAAGTTCGTATGTCAGAGAGTTCTCCAGAAGGTCGCTTTCCACGTGATTTGCCATCTACTTTAAAAGGTACGAACAAGAATGATCCCAAGATAGGCAGACTATGCCTTCTGTGCCTTGAAAATTAGATGTTTAAACTGATCATGAGTGAAAAAAAAAACATTGGAAAATTATTTCAATGCAAAAAAATTTATGTCTAAAAGGGTCAATTACACATACATTTCTTCCCCACATTTCTGCAGCACTTTCAGAGATTCAGTCTACAATCAGAAGTGGTGTGAAGCTGAACCACCTGGCAGCTGTTTCCTATGTTACATGGTACCAGTAACTGAGTTAAAAAACGGACAGCCAGCCCACGGTGAAATCAGCGGGTACCACATAGGTAAGAAGTCTGTTCTATTTGCTGCTTTCATGAACTAATTGTACATGGCTAGAGATGTGTAGAATTTTGACACATTAAATCTATTTTATAGGGAGATTAGAAGAAAAAAAAAGGCCGATCAGCACATAAACACAGCTCTCTGCTCAAACACTGGAACAACCTAACACTTCCAAGAACTCCCCCATTAACAGACAGAAGTTCTCATTTATTTCCACTACTTCAAACTTCTCAATGTCCAAACAGTATGACAGTGACTGTTATACACACACAAAACCAATTTCAACTCAGACAAGTTCCTCTGCTCACCTTTGCCATAATGAGCTCTGTGAACCTTTGTGGGTTTCTCTACATTAGAAGCAGCTGAAAACCCAGGTGGCAAACGGACATGAACCAAGGTCAATGTGGAGGGACGAGCCGTTGGATGCTTAAATTTTGAAGTACTAAAATACAGTCGGACACCTGAGGGAATAATAAAAAAGGCCATAATTTTGTTAAACCATGCAGATGCCATTTCTCAGATTAAAAGGTGGGGTGGGATTAGCACTGCTTTATTTACCTGCATGTGTGACTGCTAGCAGTTGACAGTCTATGGATTCAGAACTTTCAATCACTGCGATCTGAACAATAGGCTTAAATACAGAACGATCTATTGTTCTAAAAAACAGAACAAAAAATATCCTAAACACTCTCAAATCCAAAGAAATAAGCAAACAATGTTCTTCAAAAATACAGCATGAATCTATTGGCTTTAAAGGAAGTGTCTTACATTATAATTGTCATAAATATACCTGGCGATGCTCCCAGCAGCAGAAACTATAGCACTTTGTGAAAGAGAAGTAACCCTGGTCATTCCTTGACCATCTTGTCCCAAATCGTAAACCTGCAATTCAGCAATACAACTTAGTGATTTATGGTTGAATTAATAAATACAGCCTCACCTATCACCCAGCAACTCCAACTCTATGGAAATATGTGGATGAAAGAAAAATATAAAAGAGAGTAAGATAAAAAAGCTACTCTTTCCTCAAAGTCTTAAAGTCTTCAGCACTCACTGTTACAAAGGTAAACTGGCACAATATCCTGACACATCCGCAGAGAATTCCCAGGTACCGAGGAAAACTTAAAAACTTACATATGCACTAGTAACGCAGCCAATAGACATTAAAAGAAGTCACATACTTGCAGCATCCCTTTTTCTGAGCGGGTGTATAAGATATTTCGAGAGTTGTCAATGGCAATTTGAACAACAGGATCTGGAGAGAATGGTGGAAAAACAGGAGAACCAGTAATCCATACTGGATTTGTTGAAAACAAGTTTAAGATAGAATATCTCTAAAATAATTAATTGTAAATTAACAAACCTGCAGGAATCCTACACCAAACTCCTACCAGAAGTGATTTAAACCAACAATCAACTTCACATAATTATTCATAAATTAAAAAACAGAGCAAAATGTAAATACATGAGAGCAAATAATTGTGCAATTTCAATTAAATTTTTTCACTAAAAGACAGGTAAAATTATTTACCTAAATATTCAACTATTTGCAGTGATCCCGCTAAGCACGTGTTAATTTTGTGCTACACACACACTAACTTTAGTCCTAAATGTCAAACTTTCCAAGCTTTGATATCTACATTGAGAACTGAAGACAGAAACAAGTGATCAGACTACTATAATCATCCACCACTCTAAGTTTCGTTGACAGTACCTAAATGCTCTGAAGAAGGGAACTATTTCCCAGGTGAAGTACCTCCCTTTCCAAGAAGGTGGTGGATTCTCCAACGTTGGACAGATTCAAGATTTGGCTTGATGCGGTGTGGGGCCATCTTGTCTAGACCATGATTATGATCAGGTAAGAGTTTTTGCCAAGTAAGGTCGGACCAGATAATCTTCGCGTACCCTTACAACCTGGTAGTCTATGATTATAACCTGCACTTATAACAAACAATTGGCTAAGTCTTTAACATCAGTACTCACCATCCTCTGAAAATGTGAACTGTAACAATGAAGGAATAAGGAACGACAGTGCACTCTTTGAATGATTAATTTTTCTACAGCGCTGGCTAAACCAGCCAGCCTACGCCTGCAATAAAAAAAAAAAAAAACAACCAAAATACAGCATTGGAAGAGAAAACAAAATCCAAGCTAGCAGTCATATTAAAATGTTGTTTGCAGGACAAGTATGAAAACAAGTTAAAATCTAACCAGACACCGTTGATTTAACTGAATAAGTATCTACTATTCAACTGAAAGAAACAGATCACCATTAAAAAGAAAAATTTACAAAATAATGATGTGGGAGGTCACAAATTTAATTTTATTCTTCAAGTTGACCAAACCTGGGTTGCTATGCCTTACATAATTCCTACTACTTAAAAGAAAATGCATCTACACTAATACATCAGAGCTCTTGCACAACCAAGCAAGTCAAAATAATGATGGAGGGAAAAAACCTGACATGTTTTAGAACTCTTAGTGCCTAGATACCACAACCAGGCAACAATGAAAAATGCCTGTGCATAAAATGTATAGTCACCTGGTATGCTACTTCATATAAACAACCGTCCTTCCCAGCCAAAAAGATACGCCCATTTTCTGTCGAAGTTATCGCCACAATGTAAGTATTGTCAGTAGGGAGTGAATAGAGAGGGTCTGGTAGCAGCTGCATTCCGCCAGACATACTGTCATTGAGTGCTCCAGTACCTTAAATAAGCAAATAAATTAATCCTCTTCAGCTTTGAAATTGTTCTAATAAATACTAAAGATCTGTGAAAAGAAAACAGGAAACGTTAAAGCATATGTCATTACTAATCGCGTTCTGGAATAGCTGAAGTGAATTTCAAAGTAACAAATCTTCTGATTTTTATAAAAAATAATTAAAACAAATTCACTTTTTAAGCTTCCAAGTAAGGAAATGCAATGTTTTCAGTTTCTAGACATTGTCACGTCCTCTAAATTGCAACATTATTTCTTTTTCATATCAAAAAATGAAAAAGAGTGCAAATGATTGGAACCTGCTCACTTTCTTCAAACAATTCTACATGCTCTCTACTAAAATGTCATTAAAAAAAATTGGGAGCAGTTTCTCTATTTCTATGGTTGGAATGCAGGTTGATGAGCTGTATTCAACAGTTCCAAGATTCATGCTATCTCTTCTTTACCTACACGGTGTTTAATGAACAGGAGTAACTGTTTCAAAAGCTCTTCTTAGGTTAAACAGCTGAGCAAAACAATTCAATGCTCCTATGGGAGTCCAGGATTCAGCAAGCACAGCTCCGCCCCCCCCTCCAAATTACTTCTCTGTCTGTAACGTGATTTAAAAACTGGCAAAGTGCTTAGCACATGGTCTTGTTTTGCCTTTTTATAAATATTGTTTAAATGACTACTAATACAACAGCCCCATATACTGTTTAATGCACAGCTGAGAAGCGGGGAAGAATTACCTGCTTGTATATTGACACAACTAACCCCTAAAATCACAATATCCACAGGGGTAGCCAGAACAAGTAAGTGTCTCACGTGAGGCTGGAAGATACCTACAGAAAGGGAGAAAATTAAAATTTTAGTTTGCAGCCAACCTCTCACATCACAACGACTATATGAATAGACTGGAAAAAATACACTGACTTGTTAGAAGGAACAGTCATATTTAAAACCTAATGCCATGTGAAACCCTAGTATGCAAAAGGATCAGCCAAAATCTCAGCTTCCAGTTGATGTAACAGAGGATCTTTAAAATCACATTTTCATTATAAACGTGCTCTTATTAAACACAACCCTATTGCTAATTCAACTTCTGACCTCAATGTTATCTAAGCAGTAGTTACCAGAGAAAAAGAACCAAGAGGGCTAGAAACCAGGATCTTACTCACAGAAGTTATCACTTGAATGTATAAATTTATAAGTTTATTTAAATTAGTTGGGGGTGTCCCTGCTTCTTGCAGGGGGGGTGGACTAGATGACCTCTGGGAGTCCCTTCCAACTCTAGCCATTCTATGATTTTATAAGCAGTACAAATGTTAGAGTACAACATGGAAAAAACCTGTAAGCTTATCAGCATAGACGGTTGATAAACTATACATTATTTTTTATTGTAATTAATCTAATGTTTCTAAAAATTAAACAAACCCATGTACATTGTACATACATACACACATACAAAATAATTTTCACATATGTATGTATAAAAAAAAAAGTACGTAAAAGATTCAGCAACTGCCTAATTCTAGTCACTGTCATATATTCCTTACCTCCCATGGGCTTTACAAGACCCACTGCAAGAATAGTTTCACTAAGGCCATCAAAATAAGCCAGGTCTCCTCTGCCAGAAAACAAGGAAAAAAGAATACACAAAACTTGTGACATAGTATCACATAATAACAAAGTAAATAAAATCTGATTCTGCATATTTAAAATGTACAGTTAAGGTAATGCTCAAGCCATGTACATCCTTTCCCTTTGGGTGACAGCAGGTCCAGCAGAGCAGAACGATAGAGATGTTTCATTGCAAAACCATATAGACAATCATTTGAGCCGCTGTGGAACTCCTAGAGTTGAGTTTCAAGACTGATACCAAACTGTAGCGTTTTATATCTTTTTATTTAACAGGTTGCCCAGGGAGGTGGTGGATGCCCCATCCCTGGAGACGTTCAAGGCCAGGTTGGATGAGGCCCTGAGCAACCTGATCTAGTTGGGGGTGTCCCTGCTTCTTGCAGGGGGGTTGGACTAGATGACCTCTGGGAGTCCCTTCCAACTCTAGCCATTCTATGATTCTATGATTTCATTACTTCATACAATCTACTACGAGTTATACACTCCAGCAGCTGCCATGATGGCTATTAAGAGGCAAGAATTTATATGATGTCTTTTCCCTCGTGAAAATTACCTAAAGCAACCTTACTTACCAACCTCCTCCCCAGCACCTTATGATTAACCCCATGTAGTGTTGTTTTACTTGGACAATGTACAGTGACACAATCTAAATGTGTGGATAGGAACTATGTGAGCCACAATCAAAACTTTAACCTTCCTAAAAACTGCAACAATATGTATAAAATAATTCTTACTAAAAGAATTCTTATTATGTAGGCAAATAAAGAAGCAAAAATGCAAATTATAAACACAGCAGTGTCATATGAAAATATAATTGCCCTGGGTTGGGCTAGGAGAGAGTTAATTTTCATTCTAGCAGCTGCTGCAGAGCTGTGTTTGAGTTAGGATGAGAGCAGTGCTGAGAACACCTCGATGTTTTAGTTGTTATCAAGCAGTCAAGGACTTTTCAGCCTCTCCAACTACCCTGCTAATGAGAAGGTGGGGGGCACCCAGAAAGCTGGGAGTGGATGCAGCCAAGACAGGTGTCTCAGCAGTGCTACTCCGTATCATGGTATCATGCTTGCTGTAAAGGGAGGCTGGTGGGGGAGGGTTGCGTTGCTCCAGGATGCACAGCTTGGGGGATAGTCTGGCTTCAGGACAGGCCTGAGATGTGTTGGTTTGGTGAGAAACTGCAAAAGTGGTGTGTATCACCACTTTTGTATATTTTAAGCTCAGTTGTTATTTCTCTCTCCCTCCCTTTGCTGTCCCAGTAAGCTAACCTCAGCCCAACCCACAGCGTTTGTCCTTGTCTTCCCATTCTTCCCTCCCCCATCTTGTGGGGGGAAGCAAGCAAGTAGCCTCAGTGGCTGGCTAGGACTAAGCCACAACAATAATAAAATTATTTAGTTTTACACACCCTTAAAATAAGCTAGGCATGAAATCACGATGCTCTGAAGGACCAATGCTGTATTACTAACCATTGCGGGAACTGCTGGCCACCATAACATGCTTCACAATACTTACTAGATCTACTCTGGAAAGGTAGGCAATTAGGTATAACTTTTTTGCTACTTTTTGGGCATTAGCCCTACCATAAATACAGCAACAACTTTTGTATATTAGCTATGTCTAACCCTAGGGAAATGCATTTTCCTTTCATCTCTAGATGGTTTGGCAGCAATGTTACTAACACATAAAATCCTTAAACACTTATTCAAAAGTTTTACTGAAATGTGAAAGAAATCAAGGTAAGTTAAACTGAATAGCACACCTCCATTGTAGCACTAAATAATCTTCCACTACTGAAATCACTTAATTCCAGAACAATACCAATAACATATCAGAAATGCGTTCACTACATACCCATCCTCATAGTTCCACATGAAAATGTCGCTGTCTATGGTCAGCCAAGCTCTGTTGATTTCTGGAAACACTCCCATCATACAATTGCACTGCATATCTGAAGCACTGCTGATGTAAGGTTTTAATGCATTCAACCCAGCAAAGTTTCATTTGGGATATATATATATATAAAAGCATTATGTACAGCGGGTACACAGGCTATGTACTTCAAAGTTCTTCATACAGAAACTAATTCCACCAGCAAGTCTACAGAAATAGACCTTGTTACCACTTAGAGGGACTATGGACAATGTTACAGTTAGTTACTGTGAGACTAACAGATATCAGGTAACATTAGGGGGTGCGGGGGGAGGGGAAGTTTCCTGTATTATGATTACACCACCTAACACTATCTTTCCATAAGGATACGTCCAAACTGCTCCACTAGCTCTGGAGGGAGTGGGACTCTGCGAATGGAGCTGATCTCTGGAAGGTTAGGTTTTGACAGCAAACCTGGTCCTTGCAAAGGATAATCCATATCGGACATACCAGAAACAGTAGGGCTACCTGCAATTAACAACAACAGCAACACAAAGATGAGACTCCCATCGTGTTCCCCCGCCGTGGCCAGATCCCACACGCACAACTCTCGCCCACACACACCACCGCACTCCAGGCCTGAGAAGCCGACAGAGCCAGCCCTGTCGCCGTCCCTGAGACGGTAAGGCTGGCCACAGAGTCTTTCCAGGGCGCTAGCCGCCAGAAAGCTGGGTGTCTGTGTGTGTCTTGAGCTGGGGTGTAGGTCGCGCCCGGCTGGCTGCCGGTGGAGCTCCCCCCGCGCGTGGCGGACCGGTCAGCGCCCTGCAACGGAAGGGGTCGCGGTGCTCGGGGGTCACCGCGGCGGCTGAGGCGACGAGGGCCCAGCGCCACCGAGGCTCACCAGGCGCCGGCACCGCCAGCAGCTCAGACAGGTCCGGGTAGCAGCGATCATCCTGGATCTGCCGGTCGATGATGCGGCCCGCGCTCTCCAGCACCTCCTGCGCGGACGGCGCAGCGGGGCTCAGCGGAGCAGGCATGGCAGGGGCCGTTGCGGAGCCCAGGTTCCGCGCGCGAGCTCTCCACCCGCCAAAGCCCGTCAGGCTCCGCGCGTGTGACGCAATTCCGCGCGACAAGGCCGACTTCCGGTGGCGGAGCGAGCCGCGGAGGCGCTTGTTTGGGCTGGGTGGGGGTGGGACGCGGAGCCGCTGTTGCAGGCGGGCTACGATGACCGCGGTGGGTCTGCGGTGCCGCAGCGAGTGGCCCTGCGGGCAACCGCGCTACCTAAGGGTTAGGCGTGGTCTGTTGTTCCCCTGCAGCCTGTGGGTGGTGATGGAGAGACACCCAGAGGAGCGGGGCGGAGGGCAGTCTTTAATAAAGTTGAGCCCGGGAAAAAGGGAGGGGCGAAGTCCCTTTCATTTGGGATGGTTTTCTCATCTCTGTGCGTGTGTCTGTCTGTGTGTCTCTGTGTCGCCTGTGTGTCTCTGTGCGTCTGTGTCCATGTAGCCGTGTATGTCTTCGTGTAATAAATTATATGTGGGGGTTTTGGTTTTTTTAGTCCTCGTTGACTCTGTTTTGCCTATGATGCTAATTGCAGAATTATCTCTCCCTGGCCTTATGTCGGTATTGAAAAATCAAGAACCCAGTTTACTAGAAAGGTATTCTTTATTGCAGTGCCAGGTGTGTAGTGGACACACAGGCCAAATACACACGCACAGAGGGTTGGAAGGAGTAGGCTTATATTGTTAAACTATATACGTATTCATGATAATCTCTCTAAGTCAGTTACATATTCAATACCTTTCCGAGAAATCTGTTTCATATGTTTTCACCTAGTATTGCATGCAAATTGGGTGGCCACTGCGCATGCGCTGGTGATCTCTTGACGAAGGCTTGGAGTCTTCCTCGGTTTTAAACTTTTGACCCTTACTGCTCTGTGTAACCAGGAAAGGCTCAAACTCATTTCTTCCCAGATGCATCATCTCCGAGGTCATTCTGCTTTCACATTATAGCTAAGTTTTATACTTTTTTGCAAGTGTAGCTGTGTCTATAAAAATAACTCCAAGGTTAAACATCAGTTTCTTTATCTCAGCTCCCCTTTTTCCCACTAAGTTATACTTGTTTTTACAGGCCAAGCTGTATTCGCTTGGCGAGTCCAAATGTACACTGGCTAAAATATCGGACACACCATAAATTTTTACTTGCTCTCTGTACTATCTCTGTATCTCTTAATATATCTATTTTCTCCCCTGTCCAGCTGAAATGGAGCAATTTTGGTGGGTGTCTGGCCACCAGGCAGGGTCAAATGACAACAGCCTGAAATATCAAATAGTTTATACTGCAAAATAGGAAATTTTCCCTGTATCTTCCCACGATTGAGAAGCTGGTGAGCAGTCACCAGATGGTAGAGAGACCTTACAGCGTGATCTGGGTAGACTGGAAAGCTGGGCAATCACCGACCCTATGGAATTTAATGAGTTTGGGATTCTTTGCCCGGCATGGGGAAATCCTAGTTATACATGCAAACGGGGGGCCATGAAACTGGAGAGCAGCTCATGAAAAGAGATCTGGGGGGTTTGGGCTGGTGGCAAATTGAATACGAGTCGCCAGTCTGCCCTGGCAGCCAAATTGTCCAGCTGCACCTGGGGTGCATGAAGATCAGCACAGCAAGCAGTTGAGGAAGGAGATTTCTGTCCAACTCTTTACCATGTTGGTGCATCCCTACTTTGAGTGCTGGGTGTTGTTGTGGGCACCTTACTGTAAGGTCATCTAACCATTCCAGCGTGTCCAGAGGAGGGTGACCACTGTGGTGAAAGGCCGTGAAGGCAGGACTTTGGGGGAGCGAATGAGGCCACCTGGCTCATTCAGTTTGGAGAAGAGAAGGCTGAGGATGCCCTCATGGCAGTCTGCACCTCCCTCGTGGTGGGCAGCACAGGGTTGGTGCTGATCTTGTCTCTCTGGTGATCACTACAGGACACCAGGAAATGGGATGAAGCTGTTCCAGGGGAAATTCAGGCTGGACATTAAGAAGAGTTTCTTCACTGAGAGGGCGGTCTGTCCCTGGAACAGGCTTTCAGAGAAGTAAGGGGTCATGGCGCCGACCCTGTCGGAGATCAAGGAGGCTGTTGCTCACGGTTCAGTTTCAGGCGGTCTTGCGAGATAGAGGGGGTGGGGCTTGGCGATGCTGACGCGTCCTCTGCAGCTCGAGACACGCTGAGCTGTGGCCTTGCTAGCAGTACCCGGGCCGGGAGGTGGAGCTGGCGGACGTGCGTTCTCCGTGTGCGTGCGGTCACTTCCTGTTGAT
>VXBZ01007324.1:8777-26096 GCA_013399135.1 Heliornis fulica | reverse complement strand
GGAGGTGGTGTGCGCTGGACCGGACCCGGCCGATCACACCCCGACCTGCGCACCCAACTGACCCCCGCGTTTTTCTCTCCCCTCTCCTTGCAGACGCTGAGATGCTGGGGGCTTCTGACCCGGAGTTGGCGGCTACCATGGGCTTCTCCGGCTTCGGTATGTGTGGAGGGGTGTGTGTGTGTGTTGCTTTCTTGGTGGGGAGCTGTGGTGACGGGTGGCGGTCGAAGCGGAGCACTCGTGCCGGTCAAACGCACCCACAACTGGCCTGGAGCTGCCGGAGAGTCTGTGGCCGGGGAGAGCCTGTTTTTGAGTCCCGTTTTCTTCGGTATTTTAGGGAAGAAGGCTCGGACCTTTGACCTCGAAGCGATGTTTGAGCAAACGAGAAGAACTGCAGTGGAGAGGAGCAGGAAGGTTTTAGGTAAGAAATACGAATGTGGTCAGCTAATGCTTTTTAAAGCTTTATTTTTTTTAACCTTGCGGAGGCTCAGACTGTCTGCAGAACAACAACAAAACGGACCAGTTTTATTTAAGGAAGGGAGTACTAAGGAGCTATGTGCTTGATCAGTAGTAAAGTTTTTTACTTATGTATTTTGTCTGACTGTGTAAGTTGTCAGTGGTAACATGTAAAGGGTGAGAATCTGCTGTGTGGTGAGGGATACTGTCCCGCTGAGTGCGAGGTTCACGAAGGACCCCCTTGCTCTCTGAACTGCTCCGAGCAGCCTCGGTGCCGCTGGACGCAGTCCGAGTCCCAGACTTGGTCAGCAGTTTATACCTAAAGGGTGAGGTGTGTAGCTGCAGATTAGAGCCAGCGTTTGCCTGTCAGAGCCTGACGTTGATAAATGGAGTTACCACAAGAGCACTAATAATGAGAGTAGTTATAATGCCAGCAAAATGCTGTGCGTTTGGTGCTTCACCATAAACGGGAAATCGTAGTGCTTGCCAAGATGCCTCTGACTTGTGGAGAAGGAGCACAACCTGTTCTGTGTTTTCATTTCTCTCTCTCAGGGTGCAACTTCCTCTGTGCTCTTTATATTGCAATCTTAGGTGTCCCGTGGCTGGGTGATATTTAACATGATTTGGGTAGAGTTAAGTAGCATAGTCACACTTAGCACATACTCCTTTTTGCTCATGATCCTATTTTGGGGTATTAACTCTTAATATTCATGTCACAAATAATTAGACAAATGGTCTCGGGGCATTGTGGCCTGCAAGGTTCTACGTAGAAACTGGCTATCTTTATTCCACATTCACTAGCCAAAACGTACTGTCTTGCCATCTTCAGCTGCTTCTCGTACCAACCTTGTAGTTTTTGACGTGTAGTGTTTGTAGAAGAAATAAGCAGACGCCAGTGGTTTTAGCCTCTTATGTGCAGTTGTCCCATGAATTGCCCCAGAAATATGTGCCTTACACTGAACATCAGGTTGTATACCAACCCACAAATTTGTCTCTGTCTCCTGCTCTGCTGGGAATAAGTATCATGGTTAACCCGAGCCAGCAGCTATGTCCTGCACAGTTTGCTCCCCAATGGTGGAATGAGGGGGAGGATTGGAAGAGTAACGGTGAGAAGACTTGTCAGTTGTGTTGTGGTTTTGCCCGAGGCTGGAGCTGAGCACCAGCAGCTGCTCTCTGTATGGCGGGGGCAGGGGACGGAAAAGAAAACCAAAGATAAACCTCATGGGTTGGAATAAGGGCAGTTTACTGGGATAGCAAAGAATGAGAAGGGAGACTTGTTTCAGTGGGGAAAATCCGAACAGGTTACCCCTCTAGAAAGAAGGAAAAATCCATCATGTGCATGAGCGAATCGGGTGTTCTGCAGCAATGCTATTGGTAGTTTCCCAAGCGTGTGGGCTGAGGTTTAATTAATGTCACAGGCACAGTACCAATCGATGGTAAATATACCATCACAGGTTGTCCTGGCTGTAGTGTTGCTGGTTGCTCTCCTTTCTCGCTAGATGGAGCATTAAACTCATTTTTTAACAAAGAAGGCTCGGCTTATAGGGCTTCCAATAGGCCCTAACCGATTAATTGATGCAGTATTTTGAGGAGTATCCCACTGAGCCTCTCGTGCTTTCAGGTTCCTTTTCAATAAGCCATTAGCTCTTTCTACCATCCCATTTGACTCAGTTGGGGGGTGTATGGGGTGTGAAACACCCATGTAATCACTCCCTGTTTTGCCCAGTGTTACGCTTCTCTGCATGACAAATGTGAGCCATTATCACTTTGGATAACATCAGGAGCAGGCAGATTAGAGAACCAAAACGGTGGCCCTTCCCCGCTGTATCTTGTCCTTTGTCTTTCTGACACGTAGTTGCTGTAAGCAAGACAGACTGCTACTGTAATGGTCCCAGTAACTGGTATGTTTTAAATTCTTCGGTTAAAGTTTTTACTGCTTCTGTATTCCAGTGTTCTGATTTCCAGACCCAGGGTTTACCTTTCCATAAGAGTGAGTATAACAGACAGAAAATTATAGAGAATCCAGGAATATGTTTTCTTCAATATCCTAAAGTTCAAATTAATTTTCGCAATTCCTTCTTTGATTGAGGCATTGTTGTTATCAATTTTTCTTAAAAGTATCTGGATGAATTACTGCACTTCCTGCAACCCACAAAGAATTTTACTTCTTTACCTTGTCCTTGGCGTTTTTCAGGTGGAACCTCAAGTTCTACTTTATTCAGGGTAGCCACACTACTGCCGCTTTCCCTACCTTTTCAGGGGAAGTTCCACGGACTAGGATATCATCTGTGTATTGACACAGTTTCACACTTTGGGGAAGCCAGACTGCAAAAGTTCAGCAAGCACAGCATGAGCAATTGTGGGTTGATGTTTGTAACCTTGTGGGAGTCTATTAAGGGTTAAACGTAAATTTATTTTTGTCCTCTTCCTTCAGTGGAACGTTAAAGAACTCGTCCTTTACATCTAATACTGCCATCGAGGGATGTGCAGCTGCTTTAGGGTAGCTGATAAGTTTGCAGTGTTTGGTACAGCAGCTGTTAATGGGTTCCTATTAGCATTCAGGCCTCAGTAATCAACTGTTAATCTCCACCTCCCATCTGGTTTGCGAACTTGCCAGACTGGTGGGTTGTATGGGGAGGGAGTCCTGGAGATAATATGCCCTTTCTGTAAATCAGCTATAACTTCAGAAATTCCATTTTATGCTGTCACAGAAATTGGATATTGAGGTAAATCTGGATTTCTTTAAGTTAGGGATTTCAGGGACTGTGCAAAGCTATTTCTATCGGGGTTGAAATTGATATTTGAGCCGAAAGACCATACGCTGCCATTTGTCAGGTGCTAGGTTTGTCAGTTTAAAATATCAGAACCTAAAATATTTTCATGATGAACTGCAATTGCAAAGCAAATAGTTGATATGCACTTCTCCCTGAAAAGCCACAAACTGACTAGCGGATTGGCACACATTACTCCCTCCATTCACACCAATAATTTTAACCTTTTGCTGTCCGGGTTGCACATCCAGCTTCTCGGCAACCAGTGCTAGTGTTAAAATATGTGCTTCAGTATCTATCAAAACCTTTACCAGTTGTCATTGAGGACCAACTGGAATTAAAATATATGGGCCATCATTATGTATCCATTGATAATACGCCTCCACTTTGTGAGCAGGCAGACCCAATTTCCTGCTGGGCATTACTAGCGTTTTGGATCGATGACCTGCAATTACCTTCTAAGAGGGAGGAAAGAGTTTTCTCCCTTTCTAGGGAAAGGCATAGTAGAAGTTGAAATTTGCTCCTTTCTTTGTTATCTTGCCTCTGGAATGCTTCCTTCTGACTAAGATATTGCCCGTAGGCTGACCGTGAGTAACAGCTCTGTGAATGCCTAGTGCATTCCTTCTTAACTCATTCCTTTGCTTTGTGGATTCAGTTTTCCACTTTTAAAATTTGTTTCCCTGTAGTTCAGTTTCTGCTTCTTTTTTTTTCACAGGTCTTACTTTATCTCGCCAGAGGTTTTGTTTTTCAGATGGTATTCTATCCCATAGTTAAGGATGCCGTGCATTAATTCTGCCCCTGTAGGGAGTGCCTTAGGAACATTGTCGCCCTTCCCTTTGAATTCAGTGCCTCTTTTAATCTTATCTAATCTTGCATCTAGAGAAGGTTTAAGAATTGCTCAAGCTCCTCTTATCAGTGTTTTTAACAACGTGAAATGTACTGTTGCAGAGAGGGACATCAAGGAGTCCTCTCACCTGCATGGTTTGTATGTAGGCAGCTTTTGTTACAGCTGTAGAGAGCCCACTTAGAGATGTAATGGGAATTATGGAGGGTTCATCTAACTCCCACATGACTATTCTACTGGCACAATGGTTAGTGATAGAAGGGTGTAGTTGTCCGGTTGGGACCCAAATTTAAAAAGACCCCCGGGCCCCCAAATCCATTTGTTTTATCCTCACTCAAGATATTTCTCGTATAGAGAGAAAGTAACTCTTTGCTTAGTTGAGGTAATTTGAGCACTTGTAGAAATACAGTAACTGTATCTGTTTGTTACTCTGTCATAATCCCACCACTCTTAGTTATGCTTTGAAATGGAAGTTTCAATTTACTTACTCAAGCTACTGATTTTGTTGCACTGTTCTACAGGGATTAATTTTCAGTAACTGTAGTAGGAATAAACTTATAACACCACCAACAATTTGTATTTATTTTCCGTAAATCATATTTAGAGTTCACCCATTTATGCTTGTGTATACACAGGTATAGTTCTGTGTGCTATGAAAACTTTAGCAACTCTCAGAAGTACTGTTTTATGATGGCGTTGAAAATACTGAAATAGCAGCACCCCCATATCATCAGCTTATGTTTGATAGTGCATACAAACTGACAGGAAGGTGTTTGCCTCTTCCTTGTGAAATTTTGTTTCTCCTGAGTGATCCTTGCAGTAGCAATGGAAATTTAATTTATGTGGCTAAGTAATCTATTTTCAGGTGAAATCCTTTATTGGCTATTACTTTTCCATGTATTTTATAGAGGTCTGAAAATGAAGAAACTGTTTTGCCGTCCTTAGCAAGCCTCTAAATTAATAATTTAATTAATTATTCATTAATTATTTAATTATTTTCTGAACACATTGATTAATTGTCTTCTTTGTATTCTGTGTTCAGAGGCTCGTGAAAAAGAGAAGGAAGACCAGGCTGCAAAAGAGTTTGGAAGTCCACGCACGGATCCATCAGCTTCAGTATCCAGTGCAACAGCAGCTAAGTCCACTCTAACCCAAAGGTACTTGGTTTATTTTGCAGTCTCCTTCCTAATCCGTCTTGCCATACTTCAAAAAACAAAAACCAACCAAAAATGTTCTGTTTTTTTTTAATATGTTAGGGCCAATATGATGACTATATGTGCTAATTTAACGAGTGATTATTGTTCTTGCCTGTAAATAGAATGTACTTGTTCATGCCATATTAAAAAGAAAACAAAGTAGGTAAAAATGCACGTTTGATAGAGGATTGAGAATGTTTTTTTTTTTTTTTTTACTTGGTCTGAAATTTACTCTAAAACTTCCCAAAGTTTGTTATTGAGAAACAATAAATGCCACTGCTTTGACAGTTTGAATTTTGAGGTGCTGGGAAATCAATCATAGCTGCAGGTAATGGGCACCACCCAACTCCATTGCATGGCAGGGATTGCCAAGGTAGCTGCACTGTAAAGTTTTATGTTTAGACTGTGGCAGTCTAATAATCTAAACGAGCCTCTAGTGGACCTGTATATACATATCTTATGAGCTGATAGATTCTATATGTGGTAAATTGCTATAAACAAGCTCACAATGTTTCAATCTTTGAACAAATTTGTTACAAAATGTACTTTTTGTCTGTTTCTTTATGGGAAACTCAAATGTGTCATGGGCTTTCACTGAGATATCACAGAACATTTTCCCCTCATGTACAAGAGTACATGAGGGGAAAATATTCTGTGCTCCCATTTGATTTTGGTACCTCTCTGGGGAAATAACGAGGCATCACAGGAATTGAAAAGGGGCTTGAATGGGTACTGTATGTGGGTGACTTCCATATAAAGAATCAATTAAAACAAATGGTAAAGTATAGAGCAGTCAGGTGATATAGGGCCTTTCCCTAATCATTTCATTTCTCTAATGGACTCAGCTTGAAAGAGCTCCAGGGACCTTGTATACTAAGGAAGATAATAAATACCTTTCAGTATTGTGAGTTACTGGGTAGAGTTCTGCTGATACACAAAGTTTTCTTTGTTTTGATTCTTTTCATTTTTACCAAGCATTGAAAAAGTGGGGCATGACGTAGAAATCTGTGAGGTTTTATATTTCCTTGTAAAATATGATTTGCAGCTTAATAATTAGTAATAAATCCAGTGAAGGAGATGTGGCATTGTGATTTAGCCTTAATTTAGAGAAAATCCTGCACTGCCAATTTAGGCCTGAAATACAGGGGTTTCCATAGTTATTTTTATAATGTAGATTTTAGTTACTATAAACAGATCTAATACATATAGCTTGTTCTAGCTCTGAAAATGGCAACACTTTCATTAATATTACCTATTAAAAAATTCCCAAGGACCTTTAGTCATGATAGTAGCCCTCACGTTAACTTTTTATTAGGAGTTGTTTGCTCCAAAAGATGTGGCTGCTGATTATTTCTGCTTTTGAGCTATTCTCCATTAAGAAGTGCTTACAGTAGTTATGCTAATTACATATTTATGCATAATAATAGTTATGTTTTGTGGAATGCAATCATCTGCTATTATGTAAAAAAAAATTAGGAAATCAGGTAGATGATGTGATGAGGAAATGCATGGGGGAATATGCCCACATGTTCGCACAACTCAGAAGGTGGTTTTTTTTTGTTTGTTTGGGTTTTTTTTCTTTTTGATACTTCCCCTGCCATCCATGCTCTAGTGTAGCTTTCTGGTTTTCCACCTTACGACTTGTTTCACTTACCAAGGAGGTAATGAGGGAAATTAAAAAATCCCTTGCACATCTCTGAATCCTGGGATAGGGACTGGAAAAGTGGTTCTTTCTTTACAGCCCCTGGTAGAGTTAGACTATAAGGTTTAAAGTTGAAGGAAATGAGACTTGTTTTGTTTTGTCAGCGCTATTCCTGGTTGCATAGATGGGCTTTTGGTCTGTCTGTGTTGGGTTGTTCTTATGTTTTATTTGGTTCCAGTCATGACAGAGGCTATCCATAGCTGTAGCTGGAATACTTGTCTGTCCCTGCCAAGCTTGCTGTGTGGTGAAATAGTTCTGTCATTGTGCCCATTTCCCATGCAGACTGGTTACACTGCCCCTCAAAATACTGAACTGTTTCTTTTGATCAATTAGTTCTTCCTAGCAAATGAAGGAATGGTAAGTAGAGGAAATTAGGAATGAAGACAGATATTGTTCTTGGGAAGGAAGATAGATATTGTTCTTGGGTGTGTACAGAAAGACCTGCAAATCTGGGATTCCAGGATTGGAAAGACCTGCTTGAATCATTGTGTTGTAGGCAATCTTACTGCCAGCTGTAGCGTATATTGGCTTAGTTTGGCTTTTGGGGAAAGGTACCAGGTTTGCTAGACTGGGAATGCCTATGAACTCTTAGAACACAGCTCTTCTGCAGACAGTATTGTAAAGTGGTTAGTTTTGAGAATACCTAACATGGAGAACTTTAAAGGTCCCAACCCAATTCTCACATGCTGGAAAAGTTTCCTTTTTGCAAAAAGATACCAATTGTCCAATTGGTATAGAGTAAGAGAAGCTAATTTCATTTGTCTTTCAATATGATTATCTAATAGATCCGATCTAGGTCATTAAATGTTTCTGATCACTATGCAAAAAGAAGTTTGTGTGTAGAGGTAATGTCTTTTACTAGGCTAGCAAATATTGTTGGAAAAATTATACAAGCTCTATGGCATGCAGACCTTTCTCATCACTGCAACATCTGAGGACCTAATTTTTCTTAAGTTTGTCTTGATTTCTTTCCAAAACAGAATTTCATTTACTTATCCAATTGCTGTGTAGCCTAAGCCTACTACTTGCTTGGTGTACAGTTAGTTTGGGGCTACATTCTGTCACAGTTACGTAGCTGAGAACCCCACAGCATCTCTGTAGTCTTTTCAGTAAGATCTTTGCAGTCTGCTCCTTTGAAAACTCACGTGCACTTTCTTAGCGTTAAGATCCCCAACCAAGACTAGCAATCCAAGTCTCCTCTCTGAATCTGAAGGAACATATATGTCCCATGACACTGCAAGGTGTCGGTGTAAAGATGCACTTTATTGACTCAAAAGGCGAGGGTTTCTGCTTACCACTTTCAGCCCTTCTGCCCGTTGTAGTGCTGCCTGCTGGGTAGCTGCCGGCAGAGGGGGCACATCAGTTTGGAATGAACTGAGAGCGCCTGGAACAAATAGCTTTACTCCCTTTTCAGAAATTTTCCCCTGCCAAGAGTAAGGTGTTCACAGAACCGATTTGAGTAACAGCAGAATTATAACTTAATGTATCTTCTATAATCTAGATTACTGACAGTATCTAATATTTGGTTGAAAGAGCCCGGTTCCCTGTTTATTACTCTTTACCAGCACTGAAAAGCATCTGCCATGCTTTATATTCTCACTGGTTGTGAGCCAGGGCAATTGCTAGGTTGAGTTTCACCCAGCACCTCTGAAAATGCTCTGTAACATTATATTCTGTTTGCTTCTAAGGAATATTGAAATCTATACTACTGATGTGATACTGTTGGGTATTTTTACAGGCCAACTTTTAATTTGGTTTACTTTGTCCATCTTCTTAATTGGCTGTCACTGCGGCATTTCTCTTTTGAAGCTTTGCTTATGCTTTCAAGGTGACGGTGGGCCTACAGTCTGTTGATAAATATTACTCTGATTTGCTGTTGATTTCAGTGTTTATAACTGTGCTTAACAGCTTTTATCTGAAAATTCCCATGGATGTGATGGTGTTTGAAAAATAATAATTAAAAATCTTTTTTATTTCCATGCAGAGAAACAGCTCGTAGAGAAAGTGAAGATAGCTCAGATGAAGAGTTGACTGGTTCTTCCATGCAATCCAAGACTTCTGCTCTAGGTCCAGCTGAGGATACTGATGACGATGAAGATGATGAATTCATTGGGCCACCACTTCCACCTGGGTCAAGGATAGTGATGATGACAATGACGATACAGAGGAGGAAGATGATGTAAGTATTTGTTCCTCTTTAATATTTTAACACTTTTGAGTAGACTCTGATTTGTAAGCATGCTCTTTCCTTTATGATTTAATTTGCAGGTGAAATATGGCTGGTTTGAAATGCAGGTTTTGTTTTTTTTTTTGTGTGTGTGTGTGTTCTAATGGTTACAGAAGAAAAGCAAATAATTATTTTAATTTTAAAATTAATTTTGTCTCTAAATACTTTTCAGCCTATTTCAGTATCATCCAGAGTATTAGTGTGCCCGCAGATTGGGGTGAACCCAGATACCTGTAGTTTTGGATAAAATCCCCACAGTATATTGAATGAAGAACAAGTACTTCTGAACATACTTATTAATAGCTGCTAACTTTGTGCATGTCTGTACTATGTGGTGGTAAATCTCAAAAAATGCATGCTTGTTCACCACAGGTGTCTTGCTCTTTCTTTGGGGTCTCATCAGAATGCCTTTCTAAATCACAGCTCTCCCTAGCTGTCCCCATTTATCTTCCCAGAAAAAAAATCATTCTTTTGCTCCACTGTCAGCACTTCTGAAGCTTGTAACTCCCTTATAGCACTGAGGAATTGAAGCCACACAGAGAGAAATAGCCAGGCTTGGATATGAAGTCCTGCCAGGCATCTGATCTTTGGGAGACCAGACATTCTCCAGGATGCTCAAATGATTTCTGTGTATGCAACCCTAAATTAGGGCAGTGTAATCCTGAAATCATGTTCTATCCTGGCAAGTAAACCCAAAGTTAAGCCTCGTGTCTGCTAATATTTCACTGAAGTATTGCGTAAAGCTTTGTATCAGCTATCTCCTCTAGCTGTTCATCCTGATCTTTTCTACACAAACTTTATTGCTCATTGCTTTGTTTCTGTTATGGACCTACTTTTTTTTTTTTTTCCTTGAAAAATGGGGATTTGAAAACACCAGAGCTAGAGACAGCAGTTGTCTTAATGTGATGGGAGGGGGAAAGGAAGTTATATTTCTGTGGAATGCCTTCCTGTCAGGGTCTTAGGAAATTAAGTTGATCTCTGAACTGAGTATCTCCAGATTGTTCTATAAATTTTGCATGTGTTGGAAATGGCAGATATTTTTGCTTAAAACCCGCACTTACTAGCCAGATAATGTAGGTTCATTATATACTATATTTCTATTGCCAGAAATTACCTAGTTTTTTATTTTTTTTGCAAATAAGGATACAAGTAGCTTGTCGTTTGATCATAATTTTATTGCCAGATTGGGTTAAAATTGGGGATTTTTTTTTTTCTGTGTTTCTGCAGCCTGTTAGAAATGTTGTCTTCTGTGATTAGCAAAAGCCATTATACATTTAGATTGCTGCAATTCCATTCTGGAGCAAAAAAATAAAATATATATGCACACATCTTTCAATTAAGTATGATGGTAATGACCATGCCTACTTATACAGAATTAGCAAAATTATTCAGTTGGATCAAAGTTTCATCACATTGTTTAATTAAGTTAAAATGGAGAAACACTAAATAGTCAACGTCTGTTTCATTGAGTCATAAGGGAGAGGCTGGCATCCTGTGATATCTCTATTGATTAATTTTAATTGAGTAATTTTACCAAGTCTACAGAAATCTAGAATCCTATACATACTGCTGTTTATTGTTTAATAGTCTCTTCCAGTAGTGTGTCCTTATGGATTCATAAATGTAATCATATTCAAACTGTAGCTTATTTTCAACTCGTAGCAGAGTCCTTAATTTATTTCTATTTTTGAAATAAATGTGGTCTTGTAGGCAAGAACAACTAAATGCTGAGCACTCGTTTACATAGCACAGCCATGTAAGACAACATTATTATTTAATAATTGAGGAATTAGTGGATGATGTATAATATCTCTCTGTATACTTCTGGAGACAGTACATGTATTGCACAAAATGGGATAATGGTTTTAGTAGTAGAGGTGTCTCGTGAAGGGGGGTTATCAGTAACAGAACAGAAAATATCTATTTAATTTTGTCTACAGCGTGCTGTGTACCTGTTTTCTCGTGTCCTCCCTCACAGGTGGCTACACCATAGCGGGGGTTTGTGCATTGAATTCTCTAAAATACAGTCTATTATGCATACAAATTTGGAAAAAAACCCCGATTGTTACTTTAACTTGATGTCTGTCAGGTGCCAATGAGATAGACATAAGAGCAATTCTATAAAAAAAGTTTAAAACTCTACCCAGTGCTCAAAATCTCTGAATCTGATATAATTTATTTTCATTATTTCTCTCCAAAGGGGTGTGGGCGTCTTGTTTACCAAAACTCTCGCTTCAGTTCTGTAGACTTGTCTCAAATGCCAGTTGGAAACCAATGTGCACATCCAGCTGACTTGACTTTAATCTTTCTCAATAGATGCTTTGTTTGATGATTGTCTTAATTTCTAGCAAGACTGTGGTATTAGTTTTTTGGTTGTATGTATTTCAATAATGCCACAACTGGCTCAATAAAGTGGAGTTACGAGAACAGAGAGTTAAAAGACCCCAGTGAAAAGTTTCAGACAGAAAGGTAACTTGCAGACGGGTGTGATTTAAGTTTGTCTGAACTTAACACAATAGTTACAAAACAGTCTAGAGTAGATTTGGTTGAGAATAAGCAGAGCAGCAGAAATACGAGACTTGTGGGTTTTCAGTCTAAACAGTTAATTTATAACTGGGAAGATTTTGTGTCAGCGTGGATGCCAGAGGCCTTTGGGGTCTAGAGCCTCCCCTTACTGAGGCTCATGAACTTGGTTATTTTCTTTCCTGTGAAGGGAATCAGGAAGCAGCTGTGCTTTCCTGATTTCCTGTTGATCGATTGGTGATCACACTAAGATCCTGTGAGCCCCAAGGAAGGCAGGTGTGACTGTAATGAGAGCTCTGTGATTCTTTTTTTCTTGCTTGTACGTAGGGCTGTGGTGGGTATGCATGGGAGTAGAACTGGGAGAGGAGAAACACAAAGCTTCATTAAGTAATTGTTTTGTTTCCAGATGTGCAGAGAGGCTGTCTCCTATTTTGCTTCCATTGCTTGCAGTTGGTTTTGCTTTCATATGAGAGACAGTCAACAGAGTAATTTGCAAAGCTTGCTTGCTATGAGGTTAGCATATTTCGGTTCTCGTATTGGCCCAGGGCAGCCCAGATCACACTGGGTATTTTGCTGAATACTCATCAGGTGGAAGGAGAAGCTGGTGGCTATGAACTTGGATGGGAATTTTACATATGTTATTGTGGTTTTATATGAAAATGAATAGCAGCAGATAATTGCCGCATGTTTTCAATCAGCACTGTTAGGTTTTGAGTATTATACGTTTCTGTAAGTTACATTTCATGTAATTTCATTATATATCATGTAAATTGAACACAAATTTTTGAGGGCCACAGACACTGTATTATATATGCAAATTCTGATTTGAGTTATATTTTAAATCTAAATTTACATAAGTTCTGGTTCTATCATCATGTAAATTCATTTACGGAGTGTTGGAATGAAAGAACATGGGCTCTTTAGGAAGGGCAGGCAGAGGACATGAGGTGAGGGTGTCACCGTCCACGTGAGTGACCAGCTGGAGTGCAGGGAGCTCCATCTGTGGATGGATGAGGAGCTGACTGAGAGCTTATGGGTCAGGATTAAAGGGAGGGCAGGGACAGGGGACGCTATAGTGGGGGTCTGCTGCAGGCCACCCGACTAGGGAGACAGTGTATGAGGCTCTCTAAAGAGAGATAAGAGCAGCCTCACGTTCACAAGGCCTGGTCCTCATGGAGTATTTCAACCACCCTATTATGTGTATAAGGGATGCTGTCCAGGTGGACCTTGACCTTCTTGAGAGGTGGGCCCATGTGCATCACAGGTAGTTCAATAAGGCCAAGTGTGAGCTTCTGCGCGTGAGTTGGCACAGTCCTCAACATGGATACAGGCTGGGGCGTGAATGGATTGAGAGCAGCCATGAAGAGAAGGACTTGGAGGGTGCATTGATGTAAAGCTCAACATGTGTTGGCATTCCATTCCTGAAGACCGTAAAGCTAGCCATGTTCTAGGCTGCATCCAAACCAGTGTGACCAGTGGGTCAAGGGAGGGGATCCTGCCGCTACATTCTGCCTTTGTGAGACCTACCTTGGAGTACTGCATCCAGCTCTGGGGTCCCCAGTGCAGGAAAGACATAGAGCTGCTGAGTCCAGAGGAGGCCATGAAGATGATCAGAGGGCTGGAGCACCTCTCCTGTGAGGACAGTCTGAGAGGGTTGGTCTTGTTTAGCCTGGAGAAGAGAAGGCTCCAGGTGCAGCCTTCCAGTACTCAAAAGGGCCTACAGGAAAGCTGCAGAGGACCTCCAGTGTAGAGATAAGACAAGGAGTAATGGCTTTAAACTAGGTAGAGTTAGATTAGACATTAGGAAGAAATTCTTCCCTGTGAGGGTGGTGAGGCATGGGAAGAGGTCACTCGGAAGCTGTGGCTGCCCCCTCCCGTGCAGTGTTCAAGGCCAGGTTGGATGGGGCTTTGGGCACCCTAGGTCTGGTGGAGGGTGTCCCTGCCCATGGTAGGGAGTGTAGGCCTAGATGGTCTTTGATGTTCCTCCCAACCTAAACCAGTCTGTGAGTCTATGATTGTGTGAAAATATATACTCAAACCTTTGTAAAAGGTGTTGTAAAGCATTATTTGTTTGTGGTTTGTTTTTTAATTCTGAGTTAATACTGATGGTATTTACATTTAACAAATATTTAGATTTAATCAGTTATTCATTTAGTGTAACTTACCTCTTTTCATGCCAAAAGTGATGATTCTTAAAAAGGCACAATATGTTTGAGTGTGCTTACACAAGTATCATACAGTGACTGTTTTGTAGTAGTGTAAGGAGTACTGATATATCAAGTAAATTTAAAGGAGAACAGGTACGCTTGGTACCACTTCCTCTGATATTTGTCCTCTTGTTATAGTTTCCCCTTTTGTATGAAAGATTTCCATTAGTTTGAGGTGTTAAGGAAACTGGGCAGAAGAGTTGTCTATTTGAGTTGTGGCTGGTTGTCGGTGATATTTTTTTCACATTGTAAGCTGTGGTGGGTGGAGAGCGAGGAAGAGCGCCTCCTGTAGCCTGAAGCTTTTCAGGTTTGGTTTCTATCCCCAAAACTATGCCTCTCTGGAAGGCTTTAAGAAAATCTTTTTGTTTTTCAGGGGGGTAAATGCTTTATAATGGCAATATTTAATGTGGCAGATTTTGAGACAGGACACAGCCATGGCCTGCTTTTTTGTGCTGAGAACTTTAACATAATGGAGTGCTAGCATGTTGTGACACTTTTTCTCACTTGAAGCTACAGGTATAGAGGTGGTTGCTGGAAGAATCTGCCAGGTGTATTTGCAAGGCTTTATCATCTGCCTGTAGCTTAGTTACAGTTGATTCTTCTTTGGAATGGAGAGCTGTTTCTTTCTGCAGTACCAGAGGGATACTATTCATGTTGTAATTATGTTCTTGAAACAAGTACAGCCTTGGGCCTCTCCAAGGCTGTGCTCTGGATTAGGCATATTTCCAAAACGATAGCATAGCTGTATTCCAGGTTTTAGAATTGTTTTGAGACAATGTTAAATTTTTGCAAAGGTTTGACAGGACATACCAGTAATAGTCATTTGTTCGAGATGGAAGAAAGCCATTTCCTGCTGATTTAGATGAAGAATTTAAGTAGGCTCTAATTGCTCCAATTAGAATTTGGCTGTAGTACCAGGCTAAAAATCATAGTGTTCTAAAAATAAATAGATGTTATGGAAATTTTTAGTTGTCTTAAGAGTTATAACATTTAGGTGAAGGATTGTCTGTCCTGGTAACTGCTCAGTCTTATTTACCCAATCATGATTCATCTTGTCTAAAGTAGTGAAGTTGAACACAGCAATTTTTATGTGTGCGAGACAGAAAAGTGAGTTTGATGAGAGGTGTTTTTTAACTAATCCAGTCATTGATACGTCGATGAAAAATAGGTAGCAGTTGCCATTGCTTTCAATTTCCTTTTGCATTACCTTCCTGTGTAATCCAGAGGAAAATAGGTTTGTCATATATGTGCATAATATGTTCATAATGCATTCTTAGCTCTTGACAGTATTTCAGCTGTAAATATCAGGAAGTTGGTATTTTTCTTTATGTGAAACTTGGGACAAATAATGGAATTTTTGTTAAGGATCATTGATAGGTAGTTACGCGTGTTGCAAAGAATGAGAAAGATAGTTTCAGAAGAGAGTTAGAAAGGATTTCCAAGCTTTAAAAAAATTAAAGCAAAATCAAGCCCCTAAGTTTTGTATGATGTAGTGTGAGAATATGAGAATCAGTCAGAAGCTGGAAGGGAAGGGAAGGGAAGCTTCACACAAGAAACTGAGAGCATCCTATAAAGAATGTACAGGGCGATGCAAACAGAGTGGTTCTCTTAGGTGCTGTGTGCCTTTCATAAAAGGGCATGGGGTATTTGCTTCTCCCCTTTCCAGCCCTGTACCTCAGAGTTCATGACTCCAGGGAAAGCCAGTATGGCCAAGACTTCTCTGCTGCATATCATGTCATATTTTGTCAGAAAATGAGTAGGTATGTATTGACTTCATTCAGTGTACTTAAAGATGTGACTTCAGTAGTATTAAATGAAATGAGGTAGAAAATATGATTATTGTTACTATCATCCTTCTTAACAAAGTTTAGAGATCTTACAACATTTTTTTACGCTTTGCCAGCTCATATGTATTTCTCCTGAGATCCTTGGTTTCTTTATAGACAGAAGATTTTGTGAAAGCTAATGTCCACTGCTGTCCCCAGAGGGAGAGCAGATTTAATTTTTTTTTTTTTTAACCTGCCAGGTATGTTTGAGGCATAAGTAACCTTGGGGTTGTACAATTCTGTCACCTACCTAGTTGAAAAAAAATTTCTTAATCTTTCTGATTGTGTGTTCTACATGTCTATCTCAGTCACAAGATTGTATATTTGATACAGTATTATTTAACAAGACTATGTGGTTGTAAATGTTAAGAAATTCCATTCATGCAGTGACATATGAACATCTGATCCTAAATACAGCCTTTGTTACTTCTGGTAGAAGTTGGGATCTTTGGCGGTGACGAGACTGAAGTGAATTAGTTCTTTGAGAACCTAAAACACACATTCAAAAGAAAGTGGTGACTGCCTTTTTGCATGATGCTTTTGTTGAAAATTGCCATGAATTTCCAATATAATTTATAAGGCAGCACAAATAGCATGTTTTTTCTATCATTGTTAGAATATGTAGAATGCTTAGAAAGGGATGTAACAGCAATCCTAATGCTGCATTCAGCGTTGTTGGCATCACTGGAATACAAAAACTAAAGCTGGCAGGTTGTCTTTGTATGTGAATTACCTTTTTCAAAAAGTTTATGCTTTAAACAGAATAATGACAAATACAGATGTAGCGAACTCTTGCTTGTAGAAGAAAGTAAATATTTTCTTATTGTAGAAGAAAATAAAGTGGATGATAACAAGTATTTGGAATATTTATGGTGGAGATCATTAAATAATTTAAAAGGGCTATATTTGAAGGAAGAGTGGAAGTGAAAGGCAGTTACATTTCCAGTCCAAAACAAGTCTTCACAGGATTTTCAATTAACAAATGAGTTATGTTAAACTGTTTGAACTGTAGGCTGCTCCAGCGGTATCCTTGGAGAGCAATTTTGTTGACTCTTGGGATGTCTGCTGTTTGTTTAAAAGATGGCTTTGGATTTTAATGAGCCTGAGACTACCACATGTAACGTTTTACAACTGCTGCAATGGCATCTCTTATTTGCAGGTGGGCACGTAGCACTATATGGGGACTATGCATACTTGATGCAAACACTGTCCAGATTGCACAGCAATCATACTAAACTTCCTTTACTCCTTATCTTTTTTTTTTTTTTGTATTTTAATACCTAACACTTATTTAAAAATTGTTAGAGTACTGAGTAGAATTTTGCTGAGTTGCTTTGTCTACTATTTATAAGTATATATTTATAAAAGTTCTCATCAAAAAAGGTTTCATGCCATGAAAGGTGAAGTTTCTGCTTGGCTCCCTTTATGGTGTGTTGTATTTGTGGAAACATGTTTTTGTTATCTCTTTACAACAGCAGCTAGATTGAATTTTAGCCGCCTCTTATTCCATGAGTGGTAAACTGTCCCAGCAACTTTCCCCAGGTCCCATCAAACATTTGTTCCAAACATT
>VXBZ01007322.1:481504-538665 GCA_013399135.1 Heliornis fulica | reverse complement strand
GACCCAGATGCAGGACCTTGCACTTGGCCTGGTTGAACCTCATGAGGTTGGCATGGGCCCACCTCTCCAGCCTGTCAAGGTCCCTCTGCATGGCATCCCTCCCCTCCAGCGTGTCAACAGCACCACACAGTTTGGTGTTTTGGTGAACTTGCTGAGGGTGCACTCCATCCCACTGTCCATGTCACCGACAAAGATGTTGAATAGGGCCGGGCCCAACACGGACCCCTGAGGGACGCCACTTGTGACCGGTCTCCATTTGGACATTGAGCCGTTGACCACCACCAGAAAATATATGTTGAGAGGCTTTGAAATCGAGATGAGGACAGGGAGAGATCATTCCACAATTGTCGTCACAGGAAAAAGAGACTCAACACGGAAGACAAGAAAACTCTCTAATTTTTTTCACTTCACACACAGAGAAACCAGAGTTGGATAATGAGAAGTACAAACAGCTCTTAAAACACCACTCCTCACCCCTCCCGTCTTTGCAGACTGAACTTTAGCCATGATTTTCTCCTCCCCAGGATGATTCTGAGGGGAAAATTGGGGGTACAGAACGGGGAATGGAGGCTTCAGTCTTTGGTCAGTTCCTCATGAGTTTTTCTCCTTCATGGGGTGTGGTGAGGGGAGAATTCCCTACACCCTTCCCCTTCACCAGCATGGGGTCCTACCCACTGGAGACAGTCCTTCACAAACTTCTCCAAGATGAGTCCTCTCCCACAGGGCCCGGGTTCTTCACCAATTGCCCTGGGGTGGGTCACTTCTATAAACTCATAGAATGTCTCCCATTCTCTCAGTCCCAGACTGCTGGCTCCCAGCCTGGTCCCCCTCAGAGTCACAAGCCCTTCCCAACAAACGTGCTCTGGGATGGGCCTCTGTTTCTCTCTCTCTGCCTCTTATCCCTCTCCACGGGCTGCAGGTGCTGCCAGGGGCTTGCTCCAACATAGGTCGTAGTTTCTTCCCTCTTCCTCCACCATTCCTCCTCCTAACTCCACCAGCAATAGAGTTTGGCCTTGAAAGCCCAGCTGGTATCTACTCTGCCATACTTCAGAGAAGCTTCTAGCTGCTTCTTGCAGAAGGCACACCACAAGCTACATCAAATATACACAGAATAGACACCTCTGTAAAGCAAGAACACAAATGGTCCAACTCTGTTCTCCCTTTCTGGCTAGCTAGACTTAAAGTTCACTTAAAGACACACATCCTGTATTCCCTTAATGTACAGCACATCACTCTCATTTGAGGATCCCATGGACTCTGGCTCAAATATGACTCCATTCAGACCCCATGCCCAGATCCTGGGCCCCTTCATCCGTTTTTCTCTCTTGCTTTGGGTCTTCCCTGAGTTTGATTTGCTCCTAGTAGCTGGCTAGCACAACTCAAATTTTGCTAGCAAAACATGCACACACATCGTTGTGTGTACACAACAGATGAGATACAAAACAGAAAGGAATAGACTTCATCAAGGATGCAGAACAGAGTGCAGCAATCAGATGCTGAGCTTGAAGAGACAAGCACTGAGCAACCTCTTGCTTACATGCTCCCTCAATCTCCCTTCCTCTCCATCTTCCATGGGTTTGGGGTTTTTTTGTTTGTTTGTTTGTTTTGGTTGTTTTTTTTTTTTTTCCTGATACATCTTGACCACTCACTTCCTCCACTCTGGTTTTCTCACAGATAAACCACCTGTCCTTAATAACTTTTTCCCAAAGGTCCCATTCTGGCTGCATCAGTACTCAAATTTGATATTCTGACATTACTAAGTAGTTCATCTTGGTTTTACATGGTACCAATGATAGGTTATGTTGGCCCTGTTGGCCTTGCAAGACTAGTCCCCAAAAGGTTCCCAAAGCTCTCCTTATTTGTGAAATTTAACTATTTCTCATATAATTCCCCCTTAATCATCTTTGAATTTCATCCAACCCTCATGACAATGTCTTCAATATTTGTCTGATGTTTCATCCAATAATTTTTCATGTCAGGATCTACTTGTTTCATATCAAGATAACTTGAAAATTGTTACCACAAATATATTTTTACCTTTGTTTTCATTTCTATATAAGGATTCTTCTTCTAATTAATTCAAATAATTGCAGTCCTGATTTCTTTCCAGATTGTTATTATGTACTGTGCATGATTTCTAGAAAAATTGGTCCTATAAGCCACATTAAATCATTGAGCTTGTTTAAAATAGGACAGGGATGACAGATAGTAAATAACTTATTTTCTGATACAAATTTTCAGACAGTTGATTACTTCAAAAATACTTTCATTGTACATACATTCTAAATTTGATTAGCACTCACCTACAACAAAATAGCCTATGTATGTATCCAAGCAGTTTTATTTTAAAATTCATTTTCATACAACCAATCAACATGATTCCCTTCCAGATTTTGTCTACCACCTCCAGATACAAAAAGTTATGCTAAATACATATGTTTGCTGTTTTCTTGGCCAGCAGCTATCTTTCTTCATACTGACTAATATGAGAGGCTAATTCTCCCACATGGGCCAGTGTTTATGGACTGAGTCTCTCCTAGTCAGTCATCACACCAGAATCTTTGCTAATGTAGAACAGTTTTTAATCGTTTGAAACAGAAGACAATGGATTTTTAAAGCATCTTCTGTGATTCAGTGCAGACTGGCATTTTATAACCATGAGTCAGACAGGATGCAGCTCAGCATATACTCTCTTCTACATGCAAAATGAACTGTGCATTAAATTGTGAAGAGCAACTGAATTTCACAGTGGGAAGAATGCATTAGATTAAAATGATGCATAATCATAGATGTACGATACTGTGCTTAGGCGCATGAAATGTTTCAAGAGAATGAGGTGCTAGACACAGGTATTTAAAGATCTGTTTATTTTCTTTATCATTTACAAACAGGTGAACAGGGAAAAAGAGACTGGCAATCTCCCTCAAATTAATTTTCAGCTGAGGTGTCTCTTGTATTAAGGTGATAAGCAACTTGTATTGAATTACTTTAAGAAAAGTTAACTATCTAAAGAACTCATGAATCTAAGGTTATCTAGAAAGCAATAAAACAAAGGTATTTATGAAGTGAATAGTGATAAAGAAATGTGTAAGCACTATAAGACAGATAAGTTAACCATCTAACGTAAAGGACTGCAGAAGTCCTTTAATTGAACTCTAGAGCAACGTTTGAAATGTGGAATTCTCCCATCTCTTGTTTGGTAAAGCTTTCTTATTGCAAGATACCAAAGTATTCCATTAACTAATGATTGCTATCGAACTTGCTTTATGAAGACCTGTTTTGCCCTTTAAATCAGAAAATCTTTAACTTAGGAAAAGGGACAAGTACTTACTTTTCCTTTTTGACACTATAGAAAAGAGGTCTTCTGCAAGTTGAAGGAAGTGATCCTCCCCCTCTACTGTGCCCTGGTCAGGCCTCACGTAGAGTCCTATATCCAGTTCTCCCGGTACGAAACAGACAGGGATCTCCTGCAGACAGTCCAGCAGAGGGACACAAAGATGATGAAGGGCCTGGAGCATCTCCCCTGTGAGGAAAGGCTGAGTGATCTGGGGTTGTTCAGCCTGGAGAAGACTGAGAGGGGATCTCATCAATGTTTCTAAATATCTGAAGTGTGGGAGACAAAGGGAGATGGCCAACCTCCTCTCAGTGGCCTGTGGGGACAGGAAAAGGGGCAATGGCCACAAGTTGGATCACAGGAGGTTCTGCACCGATGTGAGAAAGAACTTCACAGTGAGGGTGACAGAGAACTGGAATAGGCTGCCCAGGGGGGTTGTGGAGTCTCCTTCTCTGGAGATATTCAAGACCTGTCTGGACGTTGACCTGTTCCACCTGCTCTAGGGAACCTGCATAGGTAGGGGGGTGGACTCGATTATCTCTCAAGGTCCCTTCCAACCCCTACAATTCTGTGATTCTGTGAAAAATTAACCCCTGATTTTCAAAGGGCATGGTTGTCTTAAACGCTTTATTTTCAGGACCAAAAATCTTCATGTGAAATTCCTCTGCCTGTGGGCTAGCACACCTTCTCTAAGCACCCTCTTTACATTTGTCTTCCCCAGTTCTCTGCATAGAACACATGTTGTTCCTATTACCTGCTACCCTTGTTGGTCAGATCTATTTAGATATAGTATATGATGAGACTGATGAAAATATCAAGAGACCTGATATAATGGAGCTTGTAGATTAGATAGAGACTTTAGAGCAGTGGTTGAAGCCTACGTTCCTGAATGCTAGTGATCTCCTCAAATGCTGAAATTCCCTTTGCCTGACTGATGAGCTTTTCTTAACCAGAAAGAGCATTTTCATGAAGTTAGATAAGGTTACCGTTTTGTTTTTAAACTGCTTACTGTACTCTTCCTAAGCTTTTACTTTTTAAAAAGTTTCTTGCATTTTTCCCCTGAATATGCTTTGTGTCACCTGTAAAAGTTTTCTTTTTCCTCACACAAGATTAGACATCTTTCTTTTCAGGAACAATCAATGAAAGCAGGTAACTTTGCATACTGTAAAAAGCTACTGAGAGCAAATTTAAAGAATACTCTTAAAAGAAATAGTAAAAAGGTCTTTTACCTTGTCTGGATGTCTTATTCAGTCTGATTTTTCGAAGTCTGAGTCTTTAATTTCCAGTCCTGCTGTAAGTCACATGTCATGACCTTGCTAAGTGGGTGGAAATCACAGGGAGAAAAATAGGAAAAAGAACTGAAGAAATAAGGAGAAAGAAACTTCAATGACATTAGCAAGAACACTGAGTAGTTTAAAAGCAGAGTTTTTATTAGTTCAATGGATAGGTTTATTTTTTTGCCTTGAGTGTAGTCTGATAGGTGTATTCCATAACCACCAACAATTCAAATGTTTTTGTTGAGTAATTTAATGATCTTCTTATTAAAATCCATGTATCACCTACATTTTTCCTTTTTTCCATCCTTGACTTTTCCAGTGTTATTATTAAATCCTGACCTCTTAAATAGAAATGTTTTGATACTGTAATATTTTTATATCTTCAAATTCACTCAGACATTGTAAAATAGACAATACTTTGCTATAATATTCACATACCACAAAATACTGAGAGCAGTAGGACTGCAATTTATCTGATTTTTCTGATCTGAAACAAAGAACAATGTGAATAGTAGGGCTGATCCTAACAAGTGTTTGTCACACAGATGCACAAGCAAACACAACTGTTATCCTAACAAAATGAATTCTCATAACTATCTCCAAGACGGTATTTTAAAGCGATTATATTCTGAAATAAAAGATAAAATTGCATTTAAAATAAAAATAGGGCTGAAAATACAGAGGTCAATGTACATGTAAGGTTATGCCCACTAAAAAAAGACATGATGCTCCTGCATAGAATATTATGCTATTAAAATCAGACCAAGAACTTCAGGATTGATGTTTTTAACATGTTTGTTACAGATAATATCACTGCATTAATTTGCACTTTGAGCTACTAGCTCATCTGCAGCCATTGTATCCGAAGGAGAGACAGCCTTTCTGTGCGCTATTCCTGTTCTATTTGGTGTATAACTATTTCATATCCCTAAATAAAATTCATATAAAGTTCTACAGGTAGCTTTTTCAAAATTGTGACCTCCACACTTGAGGTGAAAGTGGCCAGAGATGTATTCATAAGGGTGTCACATTCTAGGGAGCACAATGACAAAACAAAAGCCAATGCAGCTCCAAATTGTGTCGCTTTGGTAATGAATTTCTACAAATATTCTGGATCTTACACAGACATTGTGGATTACAATCTGCCCTGATTTATCTAATGGGAATCATAGGGAATCAATGGCAGGTGAGGTTTATTGCTGACTTCATTCTGAAGCTTGCTAAAACAACCAACCGAAGGGCTTGAAGCTGCAGATTTAATTCAGATAATGCTGAATGCTCCAACATAAGGTGTAATACCTGCCATTTTCTTTCTTGTTAGTGTTGTCTACACTTAAATATCCAATATTTTTTCTTTTCTGTTTCTTTTCCACATTTACACACTTATTTAACTGAAGTCAACATCACAGAGGAAATGTAACATAAAAGAGGCAGCTTTGGGTTTTTCAGAGACTTGGTCTAGAACTATGAACAACTTAGTTTAAATTATGAAGATAATAACAAGCCCTTCAAACTTTTAAACAATGAACCTGCTTAGTCATTTGCACACAAAGAAAATGTTTTAGAGCTTGCTTTTTAGTATGTCCATGTAAACCAAAGAATGTTTTTATTTTACTTTGCTATTGTTTTTTATATACTAAGTTATATGAACTCAACAGAAGTTTAATGGAAAATATTCCATGTTCATAAAAATTTTGAGTTTCTGTGAACAAAGTAAATAATATTAAAATACACATGAAAGTTTTTTTATATATAAAATCTATAAGTATAAACATATTGATTGAAAACCAGAAATTTTCAATCATATTTGCTAATATTTTTGTGCTAAAAATAACTTTATCCAACCAACTTTCTTATTGCAAAAAGAATCTGCACATAGAGTCAAACGATGGTGAAATAAGATAACAGTAAAATAAAAAAAAACCCACACCTCTGACTCTGGATGACAGAAAATCTGAAGTACTAGAAAGGAACAAAAAATATCTGTAATTTATCTGTAGTGATCCAGTTTTCATTTAAAAATCTCAAAGTACTTTAAATTTGTGTTAGTGTTAGTGCTTTTCAGAACTAAAACTTGCAAAAGAGATAAAGTGTGATGATGTGAACTGCTCGAAACTGGACGCTAGGCTTGTTGGAGAACCAGATGGCAATGTTTTCATCTCTGTCTTCACCTGCAGCTTTCATCACTACTTATGAAGTTTCAAGTTGAAGGCTGAGAGTGAAAATAATGTCTGTTTTGTTTCACTTTTGATTGCAGCTAAAAGTTGTTTCTAGTTTGCTGCTTTAGCTGTTTTCAATGCTTCATTTCTTCAGACATGAGGATTAGCCTTTGCTTTAAAGTTCTTTCCAAGTCTACGAAAAAGTATATAAATGAATGAACCACAACATTACGTTTCGTTATTCTTTGCCCTTTACTACATACAAAAAGTCTCATAAATAAGTTACAGAGTGCAATCCTCATCAACACAGCCTGTAGCACTTCTCATTTGGAGACTTGCTCATCAAAGGGCACTCTACAATGGTGCCTGGGCTGAGGTAATGGTCCAGGGGAGAACAGATTTTCTTCACATACCCAGATAATAAAATTGTTCTCTAGCTTCTGATTCAGTGAGAAAAATACATTAAGTTATATAGTTATTTTCATACTCTGAAAATCTGTGATAAGAAATCTGATCTTGACAGGTGATAGCTTTTTTTCCTGTAGCTGAATATTTGTGAAGATAGCAAATGTTGATTTGTACGTATTTTCTATATATGCATTAGAATAGAATAAAACAGAATAACAGGTTTTTATCAGATGTAAATCAGTGTAACTACACAAATATACATCAACTTTCCATAAAGTTATTCAAAACAGAGCTGTTAGAAAGTATCTTTCTCCTCATAAATTTCTGTATGCATACATACATACATATTTATATATAAACTAGTTATTTATTTCCATTTAGCACAAACTGACATTTTTACTTTTTTGAAAGCTTTATGGTGGCAATTATATCCAACTGCTACTTGAAATATTTCAGGTGAAATAACTGTGTATTCATGAAAAGTGCAGGTTTTGTACTGCTTATTGCTCTGATTACCATTATCCCATCACTTTGTAGTTCAGCAAGTACTGACTAACACATAGATGGCTTTAGTCTTTTGGCCCCACCACTGCATAGTATTGTGGTTCCACTTCTCAGGAGAAAATCTGAACCTGGAAGAATTTCATACTTTTTTTCCTCCTGCAAGATTTATATTTCCATACAAATTGAAGGAGAGGGTTCAATCAGGTCCTGTAGTAACCTTCCATTGTATAACCAAAAAGAACGTGAAATACCATTAAAATACGGTGGTCTGACATTCAAGCCACACTGGGAAATTGGCTTGAATTCTCCTTTTCCCATACACAAAAACATCTAAGTTGATACATGACTTGTCTGGACTGTATTAAGTTTTATAAAGACTTACAAACTGGGATACAGTACTTTCTCGATTTTACTGAAGTCTCCAGGATCAAAATTATCAACTAATTGTACTTCATCAGGTATCAAAATATGAGGGACGAGGAGCCAAGACCTTTGCTTCTATTCTGCTTTTAGCAAGTATTTTGACTCTGGAAGCGGGAGCCTGCCTGCTAAGCTAGTAGTGATTACAAATGCATATGGAACTTCACAGATATATCTTCGTCTCTAATGACTAGGTGACCCTGCTGCTTTACGTACAATGGTACCTTCTAAAACTGTTCTCCATTGCTATGTGGAGCATCTTCCCACAGCAAGCTATCCTCTTTGTATTGTGTAAGTTCTTTTTATTTTGTTGTTGAATGTAGCTTTAACAACTAGATTTCAAAGTTTAAGGGTACACGCTGCATTATGCAGCCCACTGTAGTCTGCTTTTCTTTCCTAGGGCATTCATCAATTTAGTTGCAGAATTCCAGTCTGGCTGCTCAGTTAAAACTTGTTCTTCATGTTGTGGTGTTACCAGTTTTAGTCTTCTTACTCCCTCGGGCTGGTGATTTGCATATGGTTGACAGTTTATTTATGTGTTATTCGTGGTTTTTTTTATATAGTGTTAGGGCTCAAATCTGTTTGGAGGAATTTGTACACAAGCAGAATTAGTTAGCATCCAACTCTGAATCTAATAATTAGAGATGAATGAGTACACAAGTACCCATGCTCACCTCAGGCTTTATGAAGTAGCAGAATAATTAACCAGGCACCTCAGGCATGCTTGCCTTAAGAGGAGATCTCCAGAAACATAATGCTACAGTTCTGTGAGGCATCAAGGCTGTTTTCCTTAGCTGAAAAATATATGAATATATTCCCTCTTGACTTTGACTGACACTTGGTTCCTATCTAATTGCTTCTTCTCCTCTTAGATCTAAATCATTTGCATCATACTTTACAGAGAAAAAGATCAAAGATCAGAGGGTGAGAAGATATGAAATAGGTTTTTTAGCTGACCCAGTGTCATGTGTTAAGATGAACATAAATTTCAAGGCCTGTGGGTGTTTGTCTCTCCCTTAGCAGAAGAAGGGCTGGGACAGTGATGAGACAAGGGTTTATGAGTTTTAACTATTTCATGAACAGACACAATCTCCTCTCAGCAGAGCAGATTTTGCAGGCACTATACAGTCTGAGGAACCCAATAGCTTACTTAGGAATTGCTCTTTAACATGCATTCTCTTCTTATTTCAGGACAGAGAGAAGAAATATTATGAGGAAGAAATTGAAAAAATATAAAAGAAATATCTTTCATCATATTTCTGGAGTATCATAACATTATTTGTCTTAATATTCTAGAGAAAATCTTGAATCAATGTGTGCTTATTCACTTCAGGTTTACTGTGTGCATATATATATATGTGTGTGTGTGTGTGTGATGTATGTGTTTGGGCATGTCTGTATGTATTTGTTCACAGATAATTGGTTTCATTATTTGAAAGGTTTTCATGGATTCAATTCANATTCAATTCACAACTATTGAACAACATAGATGACACAAACTGTTGCTTTATATGTCCATATCTGTTTCTTATAATTCACACTCATGGCTCTGATAAATAAGGGTGTCAGATCAAATTTTGAAAGCACTAAAAAAGACAAATTAAATTATAGAAATTATTAATAAACATATGGACAGCAAATTATTTTGTTTTATAAATTCATTATTTGTTCATTATTTCAGTAGTATATGCAAAAAAAAAAGTTATAAATGGAAAAAGCAAAACCCAAAAACTGTTTCCACATCTGTATGAAACTGCTTCTCTACCAGAAGCAGTTGAATACTCTAGGTCACCCTGGAAAAGAGAATACGTGGGGGGAAATTATGGGGGAAATTCTAAACAATTTGTAGTATGAGAGGATGTTAGTAAATGATTGCTCACTATCTTTTCCAGTTATGAAAACTAAGATTCATCAAATGAAAGTACAGGACACTGTCAAAGAGAGTACAGAGGAGAGCTACAAAGATGATCAGAGGTGTAGAGCATCTATTCTATAATGACAGGCTGAGAGAGTTGGTCTTTTTCAGCCTGGAGAAGACTAGGGAAGACTTTATGGAGTCTTCGAGTACCTGAAGGGGCTACAGGAAAGCCAGAGAGGGACTGGTTGCAAGGGCATAGAGTGATAAGACAAGGGTAATGGCTTTAAACTGAAGGAGCATAGGTTTAGATTAGATACAAAGAGGAAATTCTCCATGTGAGGGTGATGAGGCCCTGGCACAGGTTACCCAGAGAAGCTGTGATTCTATGATTCTGTGAGATGACAAAGACATTTAAAAATATTTCCTTGTGCAACAGCCTGTAGAGACAAGAAAACACTTTGACTGTGAGAGTGGTCAAGCAGTGCAACAGATCTCTGGAGAAGATGTAGGATCTTCAGTNCAAAATATGAGGGACGAGGAGCCAAGACCTTTGCTTCTATTCTGCTTTTAGCAAGTATTTTGACTCTGGAAGCGGGAGCCTGCCTGCTAAGCTAGTAGTGATTACAAATGCATATGGAACTTCACAGATATATCTTCGTCTCTAATGACTAGGTGACCCTGCTGCTTTACGTACAATGGTACCTTCTAAAACTGTTCTCCATTGCTATGTGGAGCATCTTCCCACAGCAAGCTATCCTCTTTGTATTGTGTAAGTTCTTTTTATTTTGTTGTTGAATGTAGCTTTAACAACTAGATTTCAAAGTTTAAGGGTACACGCTGCATTATGCAGCCCACTGTAGTCTGCTTTTCTTTCCTAGGGCATTCATCAATTTAGTTGCAGAATTCCAGTCTGGCTGCTCAGTTAAAACTTGTTCTTCATGTTGTGGTGTTACCAGTTTTAGTCTTCTTACTCCCTCGGGCTGGTGATTTGCATATGGTTGACAGTTTATTTATGTGTTATTCGTGGTTTTTTTTATATAGTGTTAGGGCTCAAATCTGTTTGGAGGAATTTGTACACAAGCAGAATTAGTTAGCATCCAACTCTGAATCTAATAATTAGAGATGAATGAGTACACAAGTACCCATGCTCACCTCAGGCTTTATGAAGTAGCAGAATAATTAACCAGGCACCTCAGGCATGCTTGCCTTAAGAGGAGATCTCCAGAAACATAATGCTACAGTTCTGTGAGGCATCAAGGCTGTTTTCCTTAGCTGAAAAATATATGAATATATTCCCTCTTGACTTTGACTGACACTTGGTTCCTATCTAATTGCTTCTTCTCCTCTTAGATCTAAATCATTTGCATCATACTTTACAGAGAAAAAGATCAAAGATCAGAGGGTGAGAAGATATGAAATAGGTTTTTTAGCTGACCCAGTGTCATGTGTTAAGATGAACATAAATTTCAAGGCCTGTGGGTGTTTGTCTCTCCCTTAGCAGAAGAAGGGCTGGGACAGTGATGAGACAAGGGTTTATGAGTTTTAACTATTTCATGAACAGACACAATCTCCTCTCAGCAGAGCAGATTTTGCAGGCACTATACAGTCTGAGGAACCCAATAGCTTACTTAGGAATTGCTCTTTAACATGCATTCTCTTCTTATTTCAGGACAGAGAGAAGAAATATTATGAGGAAGAAATTGAAAAAAAAAAAAAAAAAAAATGTTTNGGAAGAAATTGAAAAAATATAAAAGAAATATCTTTCATCATATTTCTGGAGTATCATAACATTATTTGTCTTAATATTCTAGAGAAAATCTTGAATCAATGTGTGCTTATTCACTTCAGGTTTACTGTGTGCATATATATATGTGTGTGTGTGTGTGTGTGATGTATGTGTTTGGGCATGTCTGTATGTATTTGTTCACAGATAATTGGTTTTAATTGCAGAAAGGTTTTCATGGATTCAATTCACAACTATTGAACAACATAGATGACACAAACTGTTGCTTTATATGTCCATATCTGTTTCTTATAATTCACACTCATGGCTCTGATAAATAAGGGTGTCAGATCAAATTTTGAAAGCACTAAAAAAGACAAATTAAATTATAGAAATTATTAATAAACATATGGACAGCAAATTATTTTGTTTTATAAATTCATTATTTGTTCATTATTTCAGTAGTATATGCAAAAAAAAAAAGTTATAAATGGAAAAAAGCAAAACCCAAAAACTGTTTCCACATCTGTATGAAACTGCTTCTCTACCAGAAGCAGTTGAATACTCTAGGTCACCCTGGAAAAGAGAATACGTGGGGGGAAATTATGGGGGAAATTCTAAACAATTTGTAGTATGAGAGGATGTTAGTAAATGATTGCTCACTATCTTTTCCAGTTATGAAAACTAAGATTCATCAAATGAAAGTACAGGACACTGTCAAAGAGAGTACAGAGGAGAGCTACAAAGATGATCAGAGGTGTAGAGCATCTATTCTATAATGACAGGCTGAGAGAGTTGGTCTTTTTCAGCCTGGAGAAGACTAGGGAAGACTTTATGGAGTCTTCGAGTACCTGAAGGGGCTACAGGAAAGCCAGAGAGGGACTGGTTGCAAGGGCATAGAGTGATAAGACAAGGGTAATGGCTTTAAACTGAAGGAGCATAGGTTTAGATTAGATACAAAGAGGAAATTCTCCATGTGAGGGTGATGAGGCCCTGGCACAGGTTACCCAGAGAAGCTGTGATTCTATGATTCTGTGAGATGACAAAGACATTTAAAAATATTTCCTTGTGCAACAGCCTGTAGAGACAAGAAAACACTTTGACTGTGAGAGTGGTCAAGCAGTGCAACAGATCTCTGGAGAAGATGTAGGATCTTCAGTCTTGCAGATATAAAAAAATCCAACTAGACATACTTCTGCACAATGTTCTTTAGGTGACCTTGCATTAAGCAGGGAGGTTGGACTACACAATCTCCAGAAGTCCTTTCCCACCATCCTTTTTGTGAGTCTGTGAAGTGTTTGTCAGATGTCATATGTATGAATAAGTTTGTGTAATTTCAAGTGCAATCTACTTTCTGGGGCTTTCTCCTAGATTTCATGACTTAATACAGCATCTTTCATCTTCTTGCTGTCAGTGATAGACTGTGCAGTGTGTTTATGTGCATACAAGACACACTAGTTCTGCCAGATTATGAAAATTCATGACTTAAAGATCAGTATGCTGTCATTACTTCGCATCTCATAGTTGTGTATGGAGGAAAGGTAGACTAGACATATTGTGTAGCTTGAACAGCCACAGATGTACAATATTTTGGGGAAAACCAACTTTCATTTTCTAGCTATCCTATCCAGCACCATCTTATCTTTTGTTGTTGTCATGCCAGTCAAGTCAATGAACCCTTTGTTGGAACAATTTTCTGAAGTTGCCTATACATATTTATTGTAGCCACCTTCAGATGGCAGGACATATAATTAACAGATTTTTTAAAAGATACATATATATTTATAATGTTTCATAATTAATGGGAGAAAAAAAAATGTTTGGCAAGGCCTGGCTTCTCAAATTTGTGATGACATACATGGGAATTGTCATACTGGAGAAACACCCATCAGGTGAGGCCAATGCCTCAAAACACGTGAAATTTCTCTCAGAATCAGTTTGGTTGGAGTTCCTGTAAACTGGTTTCAAATTAGCTATCTAAATCTGCAAGTAAATACTAATACTTAGGTATGCCCTTACAATGCCTGGGTTAAAAATGTCCCAGAGAGGGAAATAAATCAGTTGAGAAGATTCAGGTATGCCTTTCAGGTTCTTATTTATGGAATTCCTTTCCTCACTCTTAGTAAAACACATGTTCTGTCTTTTTTTTTCCCAATTAAAACAAATGTTAACAACAGGATGACAGAAGGTTTTGTAGCTGATAGCCTCAGGAGAATTTGGAACTGTTAAGAAGCTGTCCAGATATTCTCAGAAACCTTACTTTGTGTACCTGCTCAAAACCTGACATTTCCACACTGATGGCTGCTACCCAAGAAGTGTGAAATGTTTGTAACACTTGGCTTGAAGTTTCATTGACAGCTGATTCTCTGTCTTTCAAAGGACTGAAACATATGTGTGAGTCAACATTAGATATTTAGGACCAGATTTGCAGCTGAAATAAATTGGCATGGTTCCATTGACCGCTATTGAATATACCTGAAATTGTACAGGCAAGTGATAGGCAAGGGAGTAATGAAGATACACCAAAATGCCATTATTGCACTTACAGTTGAATATCAAGAGGGTATTTACCACAATAAATCAGTTTGTAAATAACCTTCATTGCTAATTGCTCTTGTCTTTGAAGCTATTAACAATGTAATAATTTATTTATTTTTTAATAAATTAAAATTTAAATAAATGTTTTAAAAATAAACTAAGCATTTAAAACCAACTAATATCCTATGAACTGCTTAAAACATTATTTCTTTTTTATTTAGATGACAGAAAATGAGGACTCATCACTACATTATTATCATAAAAACAGCAGCTAACACATGGCAATCAGTACAAGGCAAGCAGCACAGAGGAAGTTATACACTACTGCCTGCATTGTCTGTGAACTGTCTGTGTTGTATACATCAACCATCTCCCACCACTGCGGCAGCAGATAGTCAGCTCGTTTACTCAGCAAAGCAAAACAGGGGTATTTCATCTCTTCCCCACTATGCAATGGTTCCAGAATTCTTTCATCCACTTATGTGATGAAATAATAATACTGTTAAAGTGCTCCCCAGTGCTGTTTTAGTAATCTAGAGTGGGTTTGAATGGGTTTACTCCAACCTGTAGCTGATTGCTTGTAAATGTAAAGGTTCTGGGATAACACCATACTAAGGCCAAAACCGGATGCTTTTATAGTTATCCTACTTACTCTTATACTGAAAAGTCAGAGAATGGGAACTACATCACAACACCTGAAGTTTTGTGTCAATTACACCCCACAATCCATACTCAAGGGGATTTGCCAAATATACATTCTGACAAACATCAGCCAATGAACTTGTAGAGAAGAGCTATTCATACAATCACTGAGAAATATAATTTTTAAAATGCTATTAAATAACAGTATTTGGGGTTTTTTTTTCTAAAAAGTAAGCGAAGAAAAATGTAGGTCATCCTGGATTAAGAAATCACTCTTTTGAAGTTCTAATCCCCTCTCAAGCACTACTCTCAACATAAATTTAGTTTGGACTTTATGAGCAGTATGATATGTTTTTAAATGATGAATGAATAATGAAAAATGAACCTGATCACCAAGAAAGTCATTTCAGCAAATCATATCAATTACTATAAGAGATTATTTCAGCTTTCCACAATACAGCACTCTGTAGGATTCTGCATGCTTTTGTAAGTCACCTTCTGTACAATGACTGAGCCTAACAAATGATAATAAGAGCATCATACATGTGTTCCATATGTGTATAATTTAATGAAAGTGTATTCATTAATTTCAACACTTCTCTCACAACCATGGTAGAGTTTCTGGTGAGAGTATAAAAGAATAGTTGCTTTGTTTCTCCTCTATATAGAAACAGAATCATAGAAAATCATTTTGGTTTGAAAGACCTTTAGGATCATCAAGTCCAACCATTAACCCAGCACTGCTAAGTCCTTCACTACACCATATCCCTGAGTGTAACAACTACATGTCTTTCAAATGACTCAGTCACTTCCCTGGGTAGTCTGCTCCAATAATTTTTAACCTTTTTGATGAATAATTTTTTCCTAATATCTAATCTAAATCTCCTCTGGCTCAACTTGAGGCCATTTCCTCTGGTTCCATCACTTGATACTTGAGAGAAGAGACCAACACCCACCTGGCTACAGCCTCCTTTCAGGTAGTTGTATAGAGTGATAAGGTCTCCCCTCAGCCTCTTTTTCTCCATGCTAAATAACCCCAGGTCCCACAGGTGCTCCCCTTAAGACATTCTCAAGACTGTTCACCAGCTTCATTTCCCTTCTCTGGACATGCTTTAGCACCTCAGTGCCCAAAATCAAACACAGTACTCAAGGTGTGGCCTCAACAGTGCTCAGAACAGAGGGATGATCACTTCCCTGGTCCTGCTGGCCACGCTATACCTGACACAAGCCAAGATGTTGTTGGCCTGCTTGGCCACTTGGGCACACTGCTGGCTCATGTTCAGACATCTGTTCACCAACACCTCTAGGTCCTGCTCTGCCTGGCAGCTTTCCAGCCACTCTACCACAAGCCCATAGCATCGCCTGGGGTTGCTGTGACCCAAGAGCAGGACTTGACACTAAGCCTTGATGAACCTCTGGGTTGGCTTTTGCCCGTTGATCCATCCTGTCCAGATGCCTCTGTAGAACCTTTTATCCCTCCCCACCTCCAGATCATTGATAAAGATATTAAAGAGAATGGATCTCAATACTGATTTTTGGGGGACATGACTTGTGAGACTGGATTTAAATCCATTCACCATAGTTCTTTGGGCCCAGCTATCCAGACAGGTCTTTTTTAACCAGTGATGAGAGACCAATATGACAAATAGCTTTTGACCATGGCACTGAAATAAGTGGTAGAAGGCTCAGCTGACACATTCTGCTGAGCACTTGCCCTAGGGAAGATATCACTGATAACAGAAAATGGAACAGCTGCAAGAGGAGAGTTATGTGGTTTAGATTAGTACATCTGTTCAAGCACTGCTCTGCGATGTGTGGCAATGAATCACAGAATTGTAGGGGCTGGAAGCGACCTCCAGAGATCATCGAGTCCAACCCCCCTTGCCTACATGGGTTCCCTAGAGCAGGTCGCAGAGGTTGGCATCCAGACGGGTCTTGAATATCTCCAGAGGAGACTCCACAACCCCCCTGGGCAACCTATTCCAATTCTCTGTCACCCTCACCGTGAAGAAGTTCTTTTGCACATTGGTGCAGAACCTCCTGTGATCCAACTTGTGACCGCTGCCCCTTGTCCTGTCCCCACAGGCCACTGAGAAGAGGTTGGCCATCTCCATTTGTCCCCCACACTTCAGATATTTAGAAACATTGATGAGATCCCCTCTCAGTCTTCTCCAGGCTGAACATCCCCAGCTCACTCAGCCTTTCCTCACAGGAGAGATGCTCCAGGCCCTTCATCATCTTTGTGTCCCTCTGCTGGACTGTCTGCAGGAGATCCTTGTCTGTTTTGTACTGGGGAGCCCAGGACTGGACACAGGACTCCAGGTGAGGCCTGACCAGGGCACAGTAGAGGGGGAGGATCACCTCCTTCGACATGCTGGATACTCTCCTCTTCATGCACCCCAGGATCTCATTGGCCTTCTTGGCCACCAGGGCACACTGGTGGCTCACAGCCAACCTGTCATCCACCAGGACTTCCAGGTCTTCTCTGCAGAGCTCCTCTCCAGCAGGTCATCCCCCAGCCTGTACTGATACCTGCAGTTGTTCCTTCGCAGGCGCAAGAACCTACACTTGCTTTTATTGAACCTGGTTCCTCACTGACCAGCTCTCCAGCCTGTCCAGTAATGTCCAATGGCAAAATAGGGATATTGACTGCCTGACATAACAATGGGAAAATTTGGTTTGTGCAGGAAAGGATAATATGTTCTTATCAAGTTGGTATACATAAAGTCCATCTAGGTGGCATCTTTGTAGATTACTATGAAGATGATTGAATGTGTGTGCATATGCATAGATTTAGAACAGCCAAAGTATTTGAATGTTTCTTCTTTGCTGCTAATTTAAGTAAGAATTGAAGCTTCTTTGGGATGCAACTTCCAGTTAATTTTAGAACTCAGCTGATTCAAGCACCTTCTAACTTCAAGAGAAACAATCACTACAGCATAGAGATCCTATCAATCATAGCAAGGTTTGCATGCTTATTTAGCTAGCTTGTAATTAAAGGCATCTAAAAATATCATGCATGAATGGCAAGTTTCTACTTTTTTTTTTTTAGCTCATCTCCTTCAGAGAGAAGACACAAGTCCCATCAATCACACAGTTGGTTACTGAAGTCATTATCACAAAAATTAAGGCAATTATATACAAATGAATATTAATGAATCTTCCAGTCAAAATCCGGGTCAGTTTCTAAGAATTTTAATAAAAATACAGATAACTCCTCTTTTCCATTTAATCTTTTGTCAAATTATCAGTAACAGAAAGGACACAACTTTTGTATTAGGCTAGCATCATGGATTGAGGTTTTAATGAAATTAATAACAGTAGTTTTCCAGCATAGTGCAAAGTGATGTGTTAATTAACATTGTTCTCACAAAAAGTGACACAATGTTTCACTAACTTAACTTTGAAGTTGTCATTTCCAGTTGCCATTAACTCTAAGAAGAAAAAGGATTGTCAGTGCATTGTGTGTAACCAGAAGACTGCTTTGTTTTAAAGTCTTAAAAAAACTGCATGATCTGAACTGTCACAGATCAATGTCTTGTGTCCCTCACAGGAAAGACCATTACACAGTTTGTCCCTTCCTGACTAACCCAAATCATGTTTTCTTACCGCCAAGCTAAAGGTAAGGGGAATCAGTCAGACCAGCTTTCTTTGAAGTGTGGTTCATCTCATGTCTGCAAATGATCTCAGTATCTTTAAGGTAAGTTGTGGCAACTGTTAACTGCACATGGATACACAGCACAATAGAAGAGGCAACTGCACCTCTGAATTATTTAAGGATGCAGAAGGTAAGGCATTTCACACAGCAATGATCAGGCCCACAGGCCAAGGTAACTATAAGCTTTTCATTTTAAAATATGCTGAAATTATATTTTAATTTTCATCTATTTATCTATTTGTTGTAACTGAAAGCATACTGAGATAGTAGAAATGAAGGTGTGCATTTATATTCCATCCCTCATTAACACAAATAAAAATGGAGGGAATGAATCACCTGTTATTGCACTGTAACCACCTTTCATGTTAATGTTTAAAAAAGATGGGGAAAAAAATCTGACCTTCTTTTTCATATATGCTTTACCACGTTTATTCTTTTTCCTAACTACATGGGCAGATGGTGTCACCACTATACTGATATACACTTCAATAAGCAAGATCAGGTTTGAACTCTTTATTATTATAAGTATAGGGTGAAATTAGGTAGGCAGAAAGTAATCACTCAAGCTGTTGTTTTGTTAAATAAAGGAGTGAATAAAATAATTGTTTAGCTTGTAAATCAACAGTCCTTTGTTATTCTAAAATTACCTTGTACTCAGCCTTAGCAATAAACTGGAGTATATTGTAGGGAAACAAGAATTGTGCACCTACAGAGAACAGAGGTTTCACATTTAAACTTCAAATTAGCAAAAGTATCAAGAAATCCAGTCTATCTTCATTTTGAAGTGTGCAAAATGGAAATGGATTTGAGAGTTAACGGTTGGGTTTTTTTCCCTATGCTGGTTAAAGTATCTGTCTTGAGTCAACATTGCTATCTCCAAAATAATTTCAATTGATTAAATAAAATCCATGGACTGGGGAAAACAAAACAAAAAAAAAATATTGATTGTGAGTTTCTAAAGTCCCAAGAACAATTTCAAGTGAACCACGTGTGTTTATACCCCGTGAAAACACTAACTGGGCAAATACTTTCTTTCATTTAAGCTGGTAACAAAATAAATTGTAGATAGATGTTTTGTTTTATAATAATTGATTGTCTTATTCAGTGAGAGAAGGGCTTTTCAGAAATAACAACTGTTCATGGTCACAGTCATTCCTAGCTGATATTTTTTTCCCCCTAATGGAAACAAAACTTTGTCTTTAAAGAAAAGAAGTGCTTATAAATATTACATGTGACTCAGTCCTGCTGAGGAACACTTTCAAGCAAATAAGACAGACAAAAAAGCTGGAGGGAGAGGTAAGTGTCGGTTGGAGGAAACAGTAATTTCAGAGTAAGTCTGAAATTCTTGTTTCACAAGTATTTATTTTGGCATCAATATTTGCTTATGTACCCCCTAAGCCTCACCAATTATCACTGTCTCATCAGACGAACCAGTGAAATCATTGTTTGGTGTCATACTGTGAACAATATCAGAGAAGATAATTCAGGTTAAAAAACTTACAGCTTTATGATGCTGTTTTGGGGGGGCTTTGAGTGCCGAGACAAATGACAGTAAATGTATGGCTTGTTTAAACTTGCTCTGAGATTTCTGTATTACTTTCTATGATCTCAGGCAGGAAGTTAAATGTTAGTGTTTCAATTAAGTAGCTTAATAATCACATCAGATCAAGATAAATTAAAGATGTTTATGAAACCTTTTCTTGGAGTCAACATCTTTTTCCAACTCAGAGTCAGACTGAAAAATCATGAGAAATGCAGAAAATATCGATTAACTCAACAGAATTATTATTAGTAGCAATTTTGATGGTATTACTATCACAAGAGACTTAATTTTGACTATAATTTTAGCTTTTTTAAATATTCAACTTATTTACTAAGTAAAACTGAAAAATTAAATTAAAAAGTCTTTTACTTCAAAATTTCATCAGGAAAATGTAGGCAGTTCCAAAATGACTGCTTTGAAATTTATTTATTTTTTTTAAATAGGAGAGTTCTTAAAATTGACATTTATATGTAAACTACTTTACTTTTGATATGCTATGGCTCTACCCACCCATAAGTCTTATGTCCTTGTGTCTTGTAAGATTGCTGTGGGTCTGTGACCACAGTTACTTTTGAGATGTATGGTCACATCTAATGAAGTATTTGGCTTGTGGCTAGTATGACAACAAAACAAGGCTGCACTTGTCAAAGGAGCTTTGCATTCACTGCGGGAAAAGGTCAGGGACACATAGAATTACTGGTTAGCAGTTGACATGTGGCTACTTGTAACGTTTTGATCATTTCTTTGTGTTTGTTATGCTTTGTCTCCCAGTGATCACTTCATATTTCCATTATAGCAGTATTAGTAAAGACTATTGGGACACCCTGGCTCCGTTAAGGTCAATGGCTATTTGTTATTATCCTTTCAGAAATGCTTTTGCTTGATCTTAAACTTTCTTGGTCTGCTACTATGCTTTTAGAAATATTTTTTCTGATTCTGAGACTGCATTTATTGATACCTGATTTGCATCTTTTTTTCTCAGACTTCACCTCAACAAGCTAGGCAAATAGATTCTTTTAGGTTTGCATGAGGAGGAGTCCCTGTGATCTCTTTAAAGTCCTATTGGACCATCAGTGCAGAGTTCTAGGTACATTTCATCTTTCTTATGCATACACTGGAAAGTTATGGACTCAGAAGGGCCTTACACAATCAGATTACTGTTGGAATTATTTCCCCCGATCTAGTCTATAAGATAATTTGATCTTTCCAAGGATATGTTACACTAATGACCCACAATCACTGTTTACACCCAAGAGCCTATCTTCTCTTTTCTGATAGGGGAGCTCCCAAAGAGTAGCAGGGATTGTTTTGCCTTTAGATACCCAAAATACATCAGACTTGGCAATTTTTCTTTCCTTCTGTTTCTACTACTGTATTTGTCATAGCTTCCTGCTCCTTTTAAATGTGTATTGATTTTCCAGCACATCTCGTCTGCATTGCCTCTTGAGTCTGGCAGTCATAACTATTACTAATGTGCTTCTACTGTGCCAAATTCACAAATGCAAATAATGATAATAAAAAAAACCCAAACTTGTCTGACCATTTCTGTGATCATCACTGGAATACTTTACAGTACTTGAATCTTTCCCTTGAATTTTAGACCCCAGACCTACATGAGGTATTGCAGTGGCAAGCTTGCCAATGCTGTGTATGGAATCAAGATCCCCACTGTTCCTTTACCGTAAGATTCCCTTGAGAGAAGTCCTTTTGCTTTCCCCCCTCCTTTCAACCTGCCCCTAATTGGCTTTTGTTCCTTCAATGATGATGAAGAGATGCTATAATTGGACAAAATTGCTTCAGGAACCACCTCTGGGGAGCCCATGACAGTGCTGATCCACAATATTATGTCCCAGCTATCACAGCAGAGGAAGGTACGAGGTGCCTATGTGAATTCTTTCTGTACTTTCATTTAGTTGCAGTGTTCTCCTTTCTGGTTGCATTTCAGTGGTAGGCACACAGCTCCCTCTACACGTTTTGTCAATCAGATAAAACACTTGTGGATGCTGCTAGATGAAAGGTACTAGACAAACATAAGTCATTATCATTAACTGCTACTGCTAAGAACCAAGAAACTAAACCAAGCTGTTAGGGACCATCTTAGTATTGATAAAAGAAAATAGTTGACATTTGCTGCTGGCAGTTTTACTTAGAGATATGTGTCTGCTAGTCTGAGAAAGATATCATCAGCTGTGTGAAGTCTGAGAGATCTCAGAGGAAGCAGAAAGAAGAAAGGCCTGTATAAGGACTGAGGTATTTTTTTTTCTTCATGCTCAGAAAGGGAGACAGCTTCTGAAACACTGAAACAACTAATGGGACTTACTGGCAGACACTGGTAAAGGAACTGCAGGAAAATTTGATCTTCCCTGTTACGAGTCACGACCTTGAATGTTACTGCTTCTGCATGAGTAACAGCACTGTTGTAAATCGAAGCGCTTCAGATGCAATACTGGCATTGAATTCAGCACAGAAAGGGACAGATACGGGAATTCTTGAGAATAGATCTAATTTGTTCATGTCCATTTGTTCACTTTGGAAAACACTGGATCTGAGCACAGGTAAACTTGTCTCTCATTCTGTAAAATATTCCTGGACTACAAGATGATATACGTAAATGGAAGTTGTTGATGTATTCCATTAGCAGAGGAGAAAATATGTAATTAAATAAACATTTAGGGGGAACGCTATACATAACAAAGCTACCTACCCATGTTCCTTATTTTTATAGTGTTCCATTAAATTACTGACCATTTAATTTTTTGAGGGATTCATATAATTAAACTTCAAACTCTGAGGAAAGTCTTTCTGCTGAAACTTCAGCAAAACTGCCTGGACTTCAGGACACTTCCAAAGCAACCCAAGGTGAACAGTTTTTGAGAAGGGCTAGGTGTGCCTTTAGAATCATGTCTCCATATCAATCACCTTGTGCCACAGCTTATTTCTGAGTTTCGATAGCTCTTCCAATTCAGATTACAATTCTGCATTTCCCACCACAGTCCCTGAAGTCTTCTGAATTAAATATTACATACCTTTCAGTTATTCTTCCAATCTGAATACCAGAGAAGCCTTAGTCACTGAAGAAAGGAGGAGGTTTTGGTCTCAGTCATGTTTTTAAATATTGCCTGTCCAAAAATACTGAAGTACACTCCCTGGTACAGTAACTCTTCCATTTTGTCAGAGCTGTTTACATCTGTTCAGGACAAAGCTTTATACCCCTAGACGGGTGCATTAAATGACCTTTTGGAAAGCCGTGGTTCCATTTTCTGTATAAAAACCCTAAGCTAAAAGATTAGATTGAGTTTTACATGGTGCAGTTCTGCTCAGTCTAGTTTCAAGATAAATGAAATGGACTGAGATGCAGTCTGAGAGATCAACAATAAAATCAGCCACTCTTCTCAATTTTGTGTCATCAGACACAAAACTTCATCAACTTGCTGAGGATACATCCTGCCCTGTCATGACCCTTGGTGAAAGCATGTTGAGTACTCCAGACTAATTTCTTGTCCTTAAGGTGACTGGAAATGGTTTTCAGGATTAGCTGGTCCATCACCTTCCCAGAGACTGAGATGAGGCTGACTGGACTATAGTTACCTGGGTGCTCCTTTTTGCCCTTCTTGATGATAGGAGTGATGTTTTCCGTCCTCCAGTCTTTGGCACTTCTCCCACTTGCCATGAAAGATTGTTGAGAGCAGCTTTGCAACAACATCAACCAGCTCCCTCAGTATCCACAGATTACATATGTTCAGTTTGCTTGAGTATGCCCTCACCAAAGATAACATCTTCTTTGCTCCATCCATTGTCCCATGTCTATGAAGCCTGGGATTCCTGAAGGCAGATTGTTAAAGACTGGTCCAAAGACTGCATTCAGTATCTCAGCCTTGTCCATGTCCTATGTAATCAGGTCTCCAGTCTTGTTAAGTAGTGGGCCCATGTTTTCCCTCAACTTCCTTTTGTCAGCCATGTACTCACAGAGGCACCACTTCTCTTTGACAGCCCTGTCCAAAATCAGTTTTCTTTGGGCCTTAGCTTTTGTGAAGTCATTTCTGGATTCTTGGACAATGTTTCTGTGTTTCTTCTCACTTAGCCATCCTTTCTTTCACCCTCTCTTCTGCTTCCTTTTTTTGTTTGACCACTCAATTTGGTAAAGACAAATTTAATGGTTTTCAGGATTTAAAAGAAAATAAACAAATTTGGAAATAATGGGATATTTGAAATACTAAAAGAAAATCAAGCTCTCATCACATTTACAGTGAAATGCACAAATACAGACAATGGGAAGAATTTGGATACACCACTATCAAATCCTCAGACTCTGCTAAAAATCCATATTTTCTGTAAGAAAAGAAGCAAATGTAACACTCATGAAATGAACTCTGTATAGGGACATACAGAACTGTCTATTGCTTTGAAGAAATATTGCACTAAAACAGTATCTCATTACAACACCTTTACAGGGATCTGGGACTTTGCTCAAGAACAAAATGGATATTTATGTTCATTGTGCTTTAAAAATCATATTTTAAAAGACTGTTAATGAAAGACAGTCTGTGACCTTTTAGCTGTTTCACTGCTATTGTGGGAATGACTTTTTCAATTCATTGTAATAATTATGTTAGCAATTTCTACTTTTTCTTTTTTTTTTAATTGACAGTAAGTATGATTAGGAATACAATAGCACCACCTGAGGCACAGTAGCTGCCTAGATGGCTTGTCAATTCATAAATACAGGGTCAAATTTAGCCTTGTTGCAAGTGAGCATACTTTAATTACCTGTTATTTATTGTTAGTTAAGTTCTGACAATATGCTCCATACTAATAAAAGAAAAATATCCGTCCCACAAAGGATTCACAAGCCAAGAAGCTATTTTTGCAATTGTAATTTATGTTCAGTTTAAAGTATGCATACAATTAATTTAATCCTTTCAAAATTACAGGTGAAGAAGGTTAAAAGTCTGTTCTTACACTCATGTGTAGGTTTCTCATAAGGAAGTACCCTGAATTTCAAGTGCATTGGAAACCGATGCTAGATTTCTGGGCACGGTAAAGCTGCAAAGTGCCACCGTATTTGCCAAAATGGCTAGTAAACAAGAGAGACTTCTCACAGGAGTAGGTGAGTCTTGTTTGACCATGAGTGTGGCACCAAAGTGTTGAGTACAAATAAAGTTTATCTAAGTGGGTCAAATTCATTACAATTTTACTATCAGGGTGTGCTGTCTAGAACACCACTCTTACAGGTTCAGCCTTGTAAACTGAAGAGCCGCCAGTGTGTATAATGTAAAAAAATGAACAGAACTGCATAGGTCAGCTAGGATATCAGTCTGTTTTGGTTGCTGTGTTTTCTGTCTTAAATGAGCATCCTGTTGTTTTGCAGGCTGCCTCTTGGGTATAGGCTTTAGTACTTAATAGGGACATACAAAACAAGCATGGTATGCCAAGACCTGTAGACTTGTGTGACCCAGTAAAGATTTTTGATCATTTATGGTACTAGGGAAAATTAAAAAAAAAAAAAAAAAGATGTAAAAAGCAACTAGTGTAAGATCCCTCCTAAATATACAAAATAGTTCCTGTTTTAGAGATAGGAAAATGAAGCTTGCAACTAAAAAGTTTGTTGTGAAAACCAGTGATGGAATAGGCTGTACACCTGAAAACCTACTCTGCTACTAAGTATTTCTGTCAGAATTTAAATTGGTGGGCAAATTGTTGTGAGTTGTGCTGTTGGTAAAGAGGGAATAAGGAGTTATTAATTTGCAAGCTTTTTCTTAGATTTCAGACTTTAGCAAAGCAATATTTATTTTGGTTTGTAAGGGGTTTTTAGCTTTTCTTTTGTTTACTGTTATCCTTTGGATTCCTCCCTATTGTCCACCTGCCCTGTTATATAGGTTTGCATGGCAAGGTCCTTTTAGTAGGGGAGATACAGGGATAATTTGTGTGAGAGGTTGATAGAAGGTTCCCTTGTGCCTGATAGAGCCTGTGCCAGCTCACTCCAAGATGGATCCTCTGCTGCCCAAGCCCGAGTCCATCAGTGATCTTGATAGTACTTCTGGAATAACATAGTTAAGTAGGAAGAAAAAAAAAAAAACACAAAAAAAAACCAAAAAAACCCCCAAACAAACAAACAAACAAAAAAAAAACACAACAAAACAAACAGAAGCAATTGCAGACAGAGAGAGGAGTGAGAAGATGTGAGAGAAACAACTTTGAAAACACCGAGGTAAATGGAGGAGAATGAGGAAGTGCTCCAGGCACTGGAGCAGAGATTCCTTTGCATCCTGTGAGGACTGTTGTGAGACTGATGGTCCCCTTGCAGCCTATAAAGGATGATCATGGAGCAGATATTCACCTGCAACCCGTGGAGGACCCCACGCAGCTGAAGGAGTCTGTGACCCTGTGGGAAGCCCAAACTGGAGCAGGCTCCAGGCAGAACCTGGAGAGAGAAGCTGACACTGGGACAGGCTTGTAAGCAGGACTTGTGACCCCATGCAGGACTCACACTGGAGCAATCTGGTACTGAAGGACTGTACCCTATACAAGACACCCACACCGGGGCAGTTTATAAAGAACTGCAGCCTGTGGGAGGGACTCACTTTAGAGAAGCTTGTGGAGGACTGTCTCCCATGAGAGGTACCCCCACCCTGTGGAGAAGGGGAAGAGTATGAGGAGTCCCGAGGAGTAGGGAGCATTTGTGCTGCCAAGTGAGTGGGAAGAGGGAGAGAAATTGAGAGTGAAATTGAGCCTGGGAAAATGGGACAGGTATGGGGAAGGTGTTGTTAAGATTTGGTTTTATTTCTCATCATCTGCCTCCAATTTGATTGGCAATGTATTAAACTAAATTAAATTAATTTCCCCAAGTTGAGTCTGTTTAAAAAAATCAAACAGGCAGATTATGCCAAAGTCAGCCATTATTTCATTGTGTCAGCATTTTATCCTGTTAGATCATTTGCAGCTGGACAACGGCAGGAAGACCAGTGCAGTCAAACCTCTTCCTTTTGTCTGTTCATTATCACAGAATTACAAAACCACAGAATTGTCAGGGTTGGAAGGGCTGTCTAGAGATCATCGAGTCCAACCGGATCATATTGCACAGGCTCATGTCCAGATGGGCTTTGAATATCTCCAAAGACTCTTTCCAGATCTATCTGGGAAGTCTGATTCAGTGCTCAGTCACCCTCAAAGTAAAGAGGTTTTTCATTAAAAGTCAGATAGAACTTCTCTGCTCAGGTTCCTGCTCACTACCCCTTATTCTGTTGCTAGGCACCAGTGCAAAGAGTCTGGCCCCATCCTCTTGACACCCATCCTTTAGATATTTATAAGCATTTATAACATCCCTCTCTTAGTCCTCCTTCTTGCCAGTTTTGAAGACCACAGTGACATTGGTCCTCAAGCACCATTCCTGTTCTCCACAACCTATCAAAGATGATGAAGAGTGGCATAGAAATAACATCTGCCAGCTCCATCAGCACTTGTGGGTGCACCCCACCAGGATTTGTTTGTGTTCATTTTACGTAAATGATCTCAAAAAAGCAAAAAGTTCCTTTCTCCAGACTTTCTCTCTTACCTCCAGTGTGTGGGATACTTGTTGTCTGGTCTTAGCAGTGAAGACTGAAGAAGGCATTCAGTAACTCTGCCATCTCTGTATCCTTCATCACCAGGACACCCACTTTATTCAGCAGCATACTCACATTTTCTCTAGTCTTCCTTCTGCTGCTGATGTACTTTAAGTAGCCCTTCTTCTTGTCCTTGACATCCATTGCCAGACTTAACCCCAAGTGAGCCTTAGTCTTCCTCATTATATCCCTGCATACTCTGACTACATTCCAAATTGCTTCCAAGGGGCCAGTCCCTTTTTCCACAGTCTGTAAACTTCCTTCTTCCGTTTGAGCTTTTCCAGCTCTTTGCTCATCCATGTACTTCTCCTCTCTCTTTTGCTTGATTTCTTATCCTTACTTCTTTTTTATAAGAGTAAAACAATCCCTGATACTCTTTTCCCTCACTGACTTCTAAATTTTTATAAACACTAATCACAGTAGAAGACACCCCTTAACACTTGCTGACAATATGGAAAAAGTTGGGTGAACTTCTGATCAAGTTCAAAGTCCTCTCCTCTCCTCTCCTCTCCTCTCCTCTCCTCTCCTCTCCTCTCCTCTCCTCCCCTCTCTTCTTATATGGGAAGATATATATGAGACAGGCTATGTATTGAGATACATATGAAACAGCCTAGGTTAAATGGGAATACTACACTGAGTGTCTGTAAGAATCATGTCTGTGACAACAATATTTATTTTGTATTCTCTTCTATATCCTCGTTCTCTTTCTTGCTAAACCACAGTAGCAAAACTGCAGTACTACTGATATCAGAGATAGCAGTATCTTAAGCAGCAGAGCACAGAACGTTGCTGTAGTCTGTATAAATCTATAGTGCACCTATATCTTGCATAATACGTGCTGTTCTGGTACACCTATCGGAAATAAGATATAACAGATAAAGTGAAGAGAAGAGAAAGATCATCAGAAATATGTGATAGCTCTCATAAAAGAAGACAATTAATAGACTAGAACTCGGTTTGCTAGCAGTATGCAGAAGGCATTAATCACAGTTATGTGAGGCATAGCAATAAGAACAGTTACTCACTGTTTGACACAATACAAGAAGTAAGGATGACCCAATGCATTACTAGGAAGAGTTTAAAGAAAACAAAAGAATGTGTTTTTCACACCATGCACCATTCAGCTGTGGAATCTATTGCCATAGATTGCTTTAAGAACAAAAGTATAAATGAGTTTTGAAAGGTCAGTTTCATTGGGAAGAGATCTGGTGGTGGTAGTAAAACATGGCTCAGTTATAATGTCTGTCCCAAATGATTGAATACCAGAAGTTGGTAGGTGAAAAAAAAGGATTTATCTTAAATATATGTGGTATTCTTTTATTGTTCAATCAATCCTTGTTATTGACCCATTTTCCAATTTCAAAGATGGAAAATTGGGCTGGATGGATAATTGTTCAAACTCATAAACGTTTAATTAACATTCTCTGTTATTTTGCCACTAAAACAGGTATTATCATTCCTAACTAACTTGTTTTATTATGGAAATGCACATGCTGCTGAATGACAGCTGCTTAAACTGAAGTTTGGTAAATTGGAGATGACACTATTGATAACATGAAATGCTTGGCAGAAGTAATCCAATTGAGGGCAACTTCCATCAGTAGAAATCTCTCCTTCTGTCAAACCTCTAGGGTAGCAGAGAATATAAAGTAAGAAGCAGAAGGGAAAAGGATACTGTAGATAAATAGGTTAGATTAGTTTAGATAAGGATGGGCTGAGAGTTAGTGTTAACTCTCAGATATTAGAGATGAGACAGGCAGGGACCAAATTAAAGACAGAAGTGGAAGATAGACAGTCACCATGTGGTAACCTAAATTCAAGCTGAGGAGTTCATGCACAACATACAAGATTAGTCTATAGAAAAGCCATAGATCAGTTCAGATAGAAAACCCCAATGTTTGTTTGTACCAAGCTATAAAAATATGGTAATTGAAGGAATGATGCTAAAGGGTCATGTTTGAGGAGCCTTGTTGAAGGCTTATATAAGTTCTATCTTCTCAATGGTGAACATTTTTAACACATCCTCTCCAGGATGTTATTCTTGTGGCTCTTGTCAAGACATTAGCTACCAGTTGTCCTCAGAGGTAAAACTGTCTGTTGAATATAACTATTTCACATACTCCAAGGTGCTGAGATCTTGTTCAAGAACTGTGTCTGCTCAAGACAGAAGTCTTTATGCTAATCAGCTAATCATAATGTCTGTGAAGATGCTAAGTATCCTGGGCTAAAGTGTGCCACAAGCTGTTACAAAAATTCAGCAGTATGAATAGTCAAAATGACATGCCACTCTCTTATTCACTAGTATACATAAAATGACATCATTTATTGTTCAGCATTGTACATCAGCTCCTAGTTTCATTCTTCACAGACACCTGATGGAAAGACTTAATGCCCTAGGAGAGGAAAAAACATAGAAGTATAGGGATTTTTTCTGTGTCTTGCCCTCTATTGCCCCTTCTGTGCCATAAAGATGGGGACAGATGAGGTGGGATATGGTTTGGAGTAAAATGCCTCCACTGAGATGTTTGCATGTGGGCTATTTGACAAAACTCTCAGTGTAGTCCTTAAACAGGGTAGATGATCCTATTATCCTATGAGTCATGAATCTCACAAGTGGGCTGCGCAAAAACTATCCATGGAGGAGTGGAAAAAAAATACATTTCTATTATTAATAAATAAAATAAAATTCTATCTTTTAAACAGTGCTTATTTCAACTTTATATCATCCTTTTCTGTATATTTTTGTGTATGTTTTGTAATGTATATAGTATATTAATAAAGTAGTACAAGTATTTATTTTAATAATAAATATGCATATATTGGGGGGGTGCACTCAAAATGTTTTACTGACAGAGGTACATAATAGAAAAGGTTTGGAGGTACCTGCCTGTCCTGGTTTTGGCTAGGGTAGAGTTAATTTTCTTTCTAGCAGCTGGTGCAATGCTGTGTTTGGGAGTTAGGATGAGAGCAGGAAACCCCGATGTTTCTAGTTGTTGCCAAGGACTTCTCAGTTCTTCATAAGAAGGCAGGGGACACCCAGGAAGCTGGGAGTGGACACAGCCAGGACAGGTGACCCCAACAGGCCAAAGAGAGTATTCCATGCCAGTTACCTCATGCTCAGTATAAAGGGTGGTCGTGAGGGAAGAGGGCAAGCACAGTTTTGGGGATGGCCCTGAGCTGTACAGTCTGAGTTGTGTGGCTTGGTCAGAAACTGTATCCTGTATCACCAGCTTCATATATTTCACTCTAAAGTCCTATTATTGTTATCTCTCTTTATCTCTCTCTGCTTTCCCATGTAAACTATCCTTGTACCCACCCATGCAGTTTGTCTATCTCTGCTGGTTTTCTTTTCTGCCCCTTCCCCCCCTTTAGAGAAAGCGGCTGCATGGTGTTCAGTTCTCAGCTGGGGCGAAACCACGACACTGCCCTAGAATATCTGTGTTATCTGCAAAGGAAAGACAGATATGATGGTGACATACAGAAGAACCTTACCCAACAGGAGAGGTAATGTGAAGCCTTAAATGGTGCTTAGGGGATTGTGTGGGCTTCTGATGCCATTTGTGACAACCAAGGGGGCTTAAAGTCTCTGTCAGAGTCGTAACTTCATGATATTTGAGGTTTAGCTTAAGAAGTGAAACTCATTTGCAGTTAAGAGAGACTGGTCATGTGACAACTGAACTGTAACCACAATTAATTTGACTTGCTTGAGATGCACTTTGGCCACCTAGCATAAGATAAAGGTGCAATATGTGTGGTGGGTGACATACAAACAAAGCAAAACAAAACATGAAGGGATGCATTATATGGTAAACAGACAACCATGTCTTCCACACATGGAAGACATCTCAATAACAGCACCTGGTGAGAAAGATGAGAAGTCATCTATCTTTTGGGTATTAGGTTGATGACTGTCAGGAAATTAGGGAATTGGCTTCAATTCCAAATAACTATTTGTATATTTTGCAAGAGACTATGTGAGAACAAAACTTCTATTGTCAGTGAGTACATCATCTCAAATAAGGGGAAAAATATATGAGTTTATACAAAAACTGTCTGTATATATCTGTTTCTTTTTTAAATTGTTCTCTGAACTAAGCCTATTTTAATGTCTTTCAATCCACACACTGAAATAAGAAAATAGTTCAGTACGCTAAAAGGGGACTGTGACACACAAACAAGTGAAATGAAACTCTGAGTCAAGAAAGAAGAGTTACCAGATGTCACCCTACACCTAGACTCTACAGGGTGTCCCCTAACTACTTTTTAAATGTACGCCGTTGTGTCAGTGTGGTGTATGCCATATGGTAAGTATTACTTTTAACAAAATTCCCTCACATCTTTTGTTTTGCATCACAACTTTAATGTTATTTTAATGTATTTCTCTAGTGGATGAATAAACCTATTTTTTTTTTCTAAACAGTTGATAATGCTTGGAGTCTACAGGGTTTGTTTTTTTAATCTAAAAGTTAATTTAGGGCTTGATTCAAATACCAATGAAAACAGTGATCCCACAATATTTCATAGAAGTTACCAAAAAAAATTCTTAGAAAATTAACTTTGTATCCTTTTCATCCAAAACCAGTTTACCACAGATTATGCTATATGAAAAATTTCCCAAGATGCATCTATGTTTTAAGAGTAAGAGGCATATATTAATTTCATATCTACTCAGACTTCCTGGAAAATAGTATTATTTTCCTATTGAAGTATTTTTAAAGTCTGAGCTGAGTTATGTTTTGCATCCAGAGTGACCATTTGCTTCCAAAAAGTATCTTTAGAAAATTGGTAATGAAAAATGGCATTTGCTTACTCAATAGATCATGGTATTATAGACTCATTACATTATTTATTTACTGAAATAATGAGACCATCTGGTCCAGATCTCTACCCAGGCAAGATTATTTCCATCCAAATATTTTTTTCCAGTGTAGGCTTAAAATGTCCCAAGAGACAAATCTTCCTTTAGAAAATGTTCTACAGCATTACAGATCGACAGAAATAAACATTTTCAGATGTTCAGTATCAATTTTGTACTTTATTTTTATGCTACTAGTTAAATCTCTTTCTTCACTAAAATTACTTTTAACGGGCATTTGTGATTGACCCATTTCTAATATTTTACATCATTCTCAGTTGTTGTCCTCTGTTAACCAATTTTAGCTTTACCCTATTCCCTAAGTCAGTCAATCTAATAATTCGTTCAGTACTGAATGCATATTTTGCAACGCAGTGTCTTTCTGAATAAAATCCCCAAGTTCACTTATTTTTCCCTAATGTATTGCACTGCAACTTTATACAGGCAAACCCAAAATGGAACAAAAAATGCAGAGGTTGTCTATCAAATGGTATTTTTATAGCAGCAGGCTCTGATTCCTGAAAAGATTTTGTGGTTACAGTAGACAAATTTTAATTTTCCAGAGTTAAAATGCTGTGGCAAAAAGATTCATTGGGTCTTTTTTCCAGGAGTACATTGAATAAGGAAATGATCACATTTTCTTCCCACGTGTGACGTTGCTGAAACAGAAACTTTACTATTCCATGCAAGTCTGGTGACAGCATTCTTTTAAAATAATACAGAGTTGGAAAAATGAAGAGAAAGTCACAAAAGAGATTCAAAGACTGAGTAAAATTGATTGAAAAGTAGTTTTAAAGATCTCAATCTGCTAATTTGTCAAATGATGATCACTGTTATCTGATATCCCCACAAAACGGAAACGTTGGCTTCCTTAATCAGAGAAAAGCATGACGAACATCAGTGGATGGCCATCAAATTATAGTTTTCAATTTAGAGTTTAAGTTCACAGTTATACTCAATGTGAATCAAAGAAAAAAGCAGCACAGAATCACAGAATCACAGAATCACAGAATTGTAGGGGTTGGAAGGGACCTTGAGAGATCATCAAGTCCACCCCCCTGCCCACGCAGGTTCCCTAGAGCAGGTCGCACAGGTCGGTGTCCAGATGGGTCTTCAATATCTCCAGAGAAGGAGACTCCACAACCCCCCAGGGCAGCCTGTTCCAGTGCTCCGTCACCCTCACTGTGGAGAAATTCTTTCTCACATTGATGCAGAACCTCCTGTGGTCCAACTTGCGACCACTGCCCCTTGTCCTGTCCCCACAGGCCACTGAGAAGAGGTTGGCCATCTCCCTTTGTCTCCCACACTTCAGATATTTAGAAACATTGATGAGATCCCCTCTCAGTCTTCTCCAGGCTGAACAGCCCCAGCTCACTCAGCCTTTCCTCATAGAGGAGATGCTCCAGGCCCTTCATCATCTTTGTGTCCCTCTGCTGGACTGTCTGCAGGAGATCCCTGTCTGTTTTGTACTGGGGAGCCCAGGACTGGACACAGGACTCCAGGTGAGGCCTGACCACAGCACAGTAGAGGGGGAGGATCACCTCCTTCGACCTGCTGTCTACACTCTTTTTAATGCACCCCAGGATCCCATTGGCCTTCTCGGCTGCCAGGGCACATTGCTGGTTCATGGCCAACTTGACATTTAATCAGTGTTTATCAGATTCATTTATTTATTTTTAGCAGGAAAACTTGACATTTTATCTTTCTAAGAATTCCCATCTTCAGGCACTGACAGATCCTGTGCAGGAATATGTGGATTAAAACCTGTGCTGCAGAGGTGGATAGCCTAGGTGTTGTAAGCAACTACGGCCTTTGGTTGCTTGTCTACAGCATATAGAAGTAGGGCTTTCAAATAGCATTGACTGCACAGAGACATAATTGGCTTTAGAAATAGGTTTGAATGTGACAGCTGAAGGAGGGAAACATTTATCCCTTTGCATTTGAGTACAGATGATAAAGCTGACTCAGCAAGGTGGTGAGAGTACTTTTTTGGTTAGTGTAAAAGGTCCCTTTCAGGCTTCTTCTCTCTTATTGAAACCAAAATTACCTAGATATACCTCAAGTAGGACTTTACATCACCTCTCTGCAGTCTAGACACATCATCTGCTTCAGTAGTGACAGCCATGGTAGAAGGCTGGGTGCAGAAATCCCACATGCTGCTAATTATGTCTGTGAAAGTAGATGCAGCTTTTTTCATTGTAAGCTTGGATGAAAATGAAGGGACTGTCAATTGCTTGTTTATCTTGAGGGTAAGAAAGCAAGATTGCATGAATACTAACTACAGGGTAACAGGGAAAAGAAGGCTGTTGGGCTTGTACACGATCAAAAGCAATGGAGTCTGAAGGTTATTTCTCCATGCACAGTGCTCAGACTCTGTAGCTAGACTGGGCTGAAGGGTTTCGGTAAGAAAAAAAGCTCTCAACTCAATCATTATTTGAAAAATCTCATTTGACAGAACAGTTGTTAATTCATTTGCTGTGTTTTTTTTTTTTTTCTTTATGAAATGTTGGGTTTAAGAGACAGGAAAGAATTGACTTCAGATGAGACTGGAAGAATCCAAGGGATTTTTGTTCTAGTCCTCTGTCTATCTCGTTGATCCACAGTTGTCCCTGTATGAGTCATAGTCACATATTCAATCTTTGTCTAACAGGTCAATTTTTTTTCTCTAAATTAGGCTATATTATATGGGAGCACCATATATCTCTGCCACTCCTGCTGTAAAGTTGTCTAATCTTCTGCCTCCAGATGCACGTCATTCCTGCTCTTTTGCTTGAAAAATACTTTGCACTAAATATATCTTCCAAAATGACAAACTTTTTTTTTAATTTGTCCTACTATTGTCATGGATTACCACAGGGAACATATTGTATGACTACTGCTGCCATCTGTAGGATGTCCCAAAGAACTCAATGGTGGGTTTCAAAGGGTCCCGTCTGGCCTTCAAGGGTTAAAATAGACACTTTTCATCACTGGGTGAAGTAAACTCCCTAGGTAAAATAATTGATAAATTATATCAATATTAAATGCATTTATGATATTTTCAAAGCAAAAAATAATTATCATTCTTCTAGATAGTAAGAATCCACAAGGTGATAGGATGAAAAAACGCAACAAAACCCCCAACCCCTTACTTCCTTAAGTGGTAGCTGAATCTCTGGTCCTGATTTATTCCCTTCTGCCTCTATAAACCTGAAATGTTTAATTGAATCTAGGGGATTTATATCTGAGTATAGTTAACAACAAAATGTTTAAAGGTAGAATAAGCAGTGAGAACAACCTCAAATGTGTGATGTATATAATTTAGTCAAAACAGGCAACCACAGAGTGCATGTTTTAAAAGTATGTAGATATTATTTTCTTTTCAGACAGGAAAGAAAAGAAATTGCTTTTAGCAATAACATTAACTTTACAAATCACTTTACATTATGAACTTTGCCAATACACAATGATTATTTTTATTTTATGGGTGAAGTTTTCTAGTGTCTCCATTTCCAAGTAATAATTTAAATCTTTCTGTTATTCAGTTTCTCTGGAAGTTCAAAAACATCCTGAAAGACAAGGTAAAACAAGTGTTCCCTTTTTATTAAATACCTTAAAGTTTTTTTTTTTCTCTTGGTTTTTTTTTTTTTCCACTCAATTTTAACTGCATTTTCTTTATTTTAAAAAATCTGGTTTAAAATCTACTAAAATGAAATCTATTGCATATGAGTTGCTTTTCTGATGTTTGTTAAAGATTATATTTAGCTCGTAATGAAAATTTATGTCCAAAATTACAGCCATAAACTTTTTAATAACTTGTTTCTCAAAACTACAGAGCATCTAAATCCATTTATATTGACTTTATTTTTTAGGCCTGTGTATTTATTTGTGTTCCGTGTCCCTATTTTTGTATTTTTAAAAGCTTCTAAAAAACATACTGCTGTAATCATACACTACATCCTTATCCAGCTTGTCCTATTGTGCAACTTCTCTCTTCCATATATTCTTTGGAGATTTGTATGACAAAAGTGTAAGTGTGTAGATGGGAAAAAAACTATTCAATCTGTTCAAACAAAGATTCAAGTTTTTACTCTTCTGAAATTAAATGAAGACTCCTCAAAAGCCTATATGCCTCCACCTTACCGATTGGTAAATTAATCTAAAAAATCCAGGTCATGCTGGAATGCAGACAATATTTCAAATATCAGGAGTCTTGGACAGTCCAGTTCTTAATTTAAGAAAATTTTTCCAAAAAAGAGTTTTACAAAAACAACAACAAAATAGCTAGAGCTTCCTGAAAGGATGTTTCTAAGGAAAATATTGTGGCCTGAATTAGTTTAAATTGAAATGGGAGATGTAACTCCAACTGCTTCTTTTAATATCTTATCTACAGTCTAATATACACCATGATACATCAGTTCCACTTGCTTCCAGTCTTAAATACAATCTGCTTATTTTTGTGTCACTAATACTGTATTCTGCTTTATAAACCAACCTAAGTTTTTTAATCAAGGTTGCTGGTTTAGTTTGTCTTTGAATAGTTTGAAGTATTCAGGAAAATATCTCCACGATTTTTGGAGAAGAAACAAAAAAAAATCCATTAACCTTCAAAATAATTGATGTGTTTTCCAGGTTACTGATTTATTAAGACACTTTGTGCACCTGTTCCAATCACTGGTGATATATTGTTCCACAGTAAGCACTCATTCCATCTTACTTAAATAATTTTATTGGTTTGGATTGATTATTATTTGTAAAAGCTTGCTAAATTAGGATCTGTTACTTTTTTACTATGTAATTTTTCTTTAAATCACTTCTAAAGCAATAAATTGTGAATATCAATTTGCCTGTAGATATCGAACAAAGCAGTTTTCATATGCAACAATCTGCACTGAAGTTGTCCAGTGTAATAATGAATATCTTGAGTCACTGTGGAAAACATCAGTCCAGAAATTCTATCTAGTCACAAGTAGCTCTCCCCCGAAAATTCATACATCACACTTTCATGGGCTTGCACACTGAAGTCATGCTCTTAAAAAAAACCCCAAAAATTAGGACTCTGGAAAGAAACCACAAGACAGCTTTTCCGACAGTTTCCTGGACACTGGCCACCATTATATCTATGTAATTTTTTATAACATACCCAGCTAATTTTCTGAAAGGATCAGAACATATACAGGTTTCCTTTTAAGGTAGTGGTAGCCAAAACTGCTTCCAAACTATCTTTGTGAAACAGGTACTATCTGAGTGACAAATATTAATTTATTTTTCTGAGAAAATAAAGTTTGTTTTTCCTGAGTGTCTAAAGTCTGGGATTGTCTAGCTCATCAGAAATCCCTACATATTGAAGAGAAATTTAAAATATGGATGTAACTTTCAAGGTGAGTTAGGGCCTTAGTGGTGTGACTGTACTGTAGGGAGCTTGATATAGCATCAATCAATCCTATAAATCTACATAATACAGGGTCAGAGACCAGATTAGTTTAGGACCTCAAAGCAGTGCCACAGTTTCAGACATCTGTTAGAGAAGGTCTGACATCATACATGTTCCTGTCCTGCCTCTAGTCCTAGTCTCAGTCTTGAATGGAGCTTCTTTAATGGCAATGGTGTTATTTTCTTGAACTCCTTCATTTTATTTTCTCTCTTACACAAAGAATAAATGTTGACATTTATAGCAGGATATTGGTTTACTGTATTGTAGCTGTCAGTATCTGGGAATGGTGTTCAGATTATGTTTCCCAGCTCTTGGGATTCTCCTGGTACATAAAGAGGCATTACACTTCAATCTGTCATATTTGTCAATCTGACAAGGAAACAAGTTTGTCAGAATACCCTAAAATCACTTTGATACCAGCCAAGATTTAAAATAAGCATCTTTAATCTTTCAAATCAGGATGAAATGGTGGTTTGCAGAAGAGATGAAAACTCAGTTATAGATTATACATGCTAGTTGTCTTAATACTTACATTCACAAGTCCTGAACTGCTTTTGGGAATTTCCTTGAGTTTGGATTTCTTTATTCAAATGTTGCCTAAAGAAGTTATGGATGCCCTCACCCCAGAAGTGTTCAAGGCCAGGTTGTACAGGGCCTTGAGCAGCCTTGTTTAGTGAGAGGTGTCCCTGCCCATGGCAGGGGGTTGGAACTTGATGATCTTTGAGGTTCCTTCCAGCCCAAAACATTCTATGATTCTGTGATTCTTAGATTGATCAAGATTATTTAACTGTGTTTTCAGAGTTTGTATATGACGTTTTGCATCAAGTCTTTCTTATTTAAAAGTATTTTATTTTCCCCATAATCCATGTTTTCTCTTTTATTGGGTCATTCTGCATCACAGTGTTTGTGGGTATTAAAAATACCTAATTTGTGAGTCCTAAAGAGCCTGAGGCAAGTGACAGCATCTCTAGGTATGTTCAGTGGCTGAGCTTAATGTGCTAACTGCTTTTTGTGATGAAAAGATCAATTCCTTATGGATGTAAATCAGAATCATGGAAGGGACCTTTAAAGGTGTCATGGGTTTGTAACATGGCTTCTTTAAGAAGCAGCTAGAAAGTTTAAGGGTCCAACAAAGCAAATACCAGGTATGCTCCCAAGGCCAAACTCCCAAACCCTGTTAATGACAAGGCTGGCTGGGCCAATCAGCACCGGTCACAGGCCTCTGAGAATCACATTTTAGACACAGAAAAATGCAAACAGCCACATTTTGCCACCAAAGAAGGGAGTGAGAAGATGTAAGAAACTTTGCAGACACCAAGGTCAGTGAAGGGGAGGGGGGAAGAGGCGCTGAGAGAATATTCCCTGCGGCTTGTGGAGAACACCATGGTGAAGTGGGTGTCCCCCCGCAGCCCACAGAGGACGAAGAGACCCCAATTGCAGCACATGGAGAGACACCTGAGCCAGGCAGGAGCCCACCATGAAGCAGGGGGAGGAATAGGGAAGAATCTGTGATTGGAGCAAGCCCCTGGCAGCACCTGCAGCCCGTGGAGAGAGATAAGAGGCAGAGAGAGAGAGAGACAGAGGCCAACCCCAGAGCAGGTTTGCTGGGGGTGCTTGTGACTCTGTGGGGGACCAGGCTGGGGCCAGCAGTCTGGGACTGAGAGACATTCTATGAGTTTATAGCAGTGACCCACACTGTGGTGGTTGATGAAGTGCTGAGGCCCTGTGGAGAAAACTCACATGGAAAAGGTCATGGAGGACCCCATGCTGGCACAGAGAAAGAGTGAGAAATGCTGCCCCCTCAAGAAAGAGAACAACTCAGGAGGAACTGACTGCAAACTGAAGCCTCCATACCCTATTTCCCCCTTTCTCCTGTGTCATCCTGGGGAAGAGAAACATCATGAATAGAGTTCAGTCTGCAAAGAAGGGAGGGGTGTGGGGTAGTGTTTTAAGAGCTGTTTTGTACTTCTCATTATCTGACTCTGTTTTCTGTGTGTTTCTGTAGTGTAATAAAGTAGAGAGTTTTCTTGTTTTTCTTCTGTGTTGAGTCTGTTTTGCCTGTCATGCTAATTGCAAAAATGATCTCTCCCTGTCCTTATCTCGACTCCAAAGCCTCTCAACATATATTTTCTCCCCTGTCCAGCTAAGAGGGGAGACACAGAGCAACTTTGGTGGGAGTCTGGCGTCCAGCCAGGGTCCTTACATTCACATGGAACTTCCTGTTCCAGCTTGAGCCCATTGCCCCTGATACTATAACTGACCATCACTGAGAAGAGCCTGTATCCGTCCTCCTGACACTCACCCTTTACATATTTATAAAAATTAAAGAGGTCACCCCTCAATCCCTTCTCCAAGCTTGAGACTCAGCTCCCTCAGCCTGTCCTCATAAGGAAGGTGTTCCACTCCATCATCTTGGTGGCTCTGTGCTGGACTCTTTCAAGGAGTTCTGTGTCCTTCTGGAACTGAGGGGCCCAGAACTGGACACAATACTCCAGGTGAGATCTCACCAGAGCAGAATAGAGAGGGAGAAGGACCTCTCTTGACCTATTAGCCACCCCCCTTCTAATACACCCCGGGATGCAACCATCCTCATATTGGAGATTTTTTTCCTAATATCCAACTGAAATCTCCCCTTTTCCAGTTTAAAACCGTTACCCCTTGTACTATTGCTATATGCTCTACAAGTGAAGTGTAAGCTTCATTTACAGTACACCTCTCAGGTTGATTCCTTTTGATGTATGTGCCTAATTTATAAGTTGCACTTTAAGCTCCTATGTGTTCATTTTTATTTCATTTTAAGTCCTGTACCAAAACTGACAGAAGAAAGTTGTGCCTAGTTTGGAAACTACTTACAAACCTTTCTGATTTCAGACAACGGTCTTTTGAAAATTCCCCTTCCCTCCTCCCACCTACCTTTCCCTCCCCACCCCCCCAACCCCCCGAGATAAAAAAAGTCCAGTGACAGGTTTGCAGAAATTTTTACGCAGCCACACAAACTCCAATGTCTTTGTGTATTTATTTTGCCTCTGCTTTCTGCTCTTTGTTGTGGTTATTGTGTAAACCCCTAATACTCTACTGGCAAGCTTTTGCTTCCAATTTCAAGAAGGTAAACTCTTCAATCTCTCATGCCTGAGGGCAAAAACAAAAATCACTGAGCAGCTTATCCAAGAACAACTTTTTGCTGAGACAGCTCCCCTTCTTGTCTGTTCCAAGCAAGAACTCAGAAACTGGTATTGTAATCCATTTAATATAATAATGAACTTTGGTTTTCTTGTCAGCAGAGGTAGGGGATGGTGATGAGGTTTCTATCACCATCCGGATTAATTTTCTTTGCCAAAAATCTTCATCTTTGATCAAAATCCAGGAGTGGTATTCTGTCTTTACTTCCAAAGCAAAGGTTTTATATGTTAGGTAATACACAAGAGTGTATTTAAGCATCTCCTAAATCAGTAATTTGCACATGGTATTTGCTAAATTTATGAATGCACATCTAAAGTCCAAAACATAGGGTCATCTGAGGCAATACTCACAAACAGATGTTCATTTAACAGGGTGATACTATTTTGAAGCATTCTCTAACACAGATTCTCTGCAGGAATTCTCTTGTAACCAGTTTCACTTTTAATTTTTTTTTTTATTATTTGGAAAGAATCTTTAAGCTTTACTGGCAGTTTAGAAGGCTTGCCTATATCAGTCAAAGCCCTTAATTCATCTAACAGATTCTATCTTTTACAGGAAGGTTTTGTTGAGGCAAAAACCGTCCATTTTGTTAGTGTAATCCATATGCCTGATACTGTAGTATTTACCTCCTAAGCCCCTCGAAAAGAAGAGAAGCAAGAGAGAAGAAAAAACAGGTTTAGGCTGGAGTGCTGCTTTCTGGCTACACGTATGTTGTGAACAGGAAAAAGCCATTCAGCTATAAGGGTCCAGAGACATCCAGAATTCAGCTGTGACAGTTCATGTTTTTGAACATCCAAAGGAAATTTTCACCTTTGTTACTTTGTCTGGCAGATTGAATGCACACATCCTCCAAGAACTGAGTCAATCAGAGCATAAATGAGTGAGGAAATTATAAATATAGGCATTAAGTATCACCTGGAGGACTCACTCAGTGGCTTTCTATCTTGAAGCAAGACTAAAATATTTGCTTCCTGTCCCAGTGTTGGTGCCATTTGGACAAAAACTCTCACATTGTTGATTTCATCTAAATCTGAGGATCAGTCAGCTATTAACTCAAAACCTGCTCTGCTGCTCACTGTGAAGACTCTTCGCTATTTGCTCACTGACAGGGTTGTGAAGTGTTTATAAAAGGACTGAGAAGCTGCCATTCTCCTCGAGCTCTGCCAGCTCCAGGAGATGTGCATTGAATCTTGTAGTTATCACTTGGAGACTGAGAAACTGTCTCTGAAAGAAGATCAGCGTTGAGGGATCTATGTAAGTGCAGAAAGGAAAGCAGGTTGAAAATCGTCCAACTGTTGTATTTGAGCAGGTTTAGCAGCAAGATGGGTGGAAGACACTACAGACCTGTTTTGTTTGCAAGTTAGAAATAATACTCAATGAATAAACCCAAGGTTTATTCATTGAGTATTTTGTGTTCAGCAACCTGTTTTTTTAAGGACTCAGTTGAGATTTGATGGGGGAATTATTCATACTGAAGGTTCAGACATTACTATTCATTTATAAACAAGCACAGACCCTCTTTTGCCTATGTGTGTGCACACCCATGTGCATGCACATGTGTTTCAGGTTTAGCTTCATACAGAGCTTTCTGAGAAGTCCTCATCATCAGTAGCTTCAGTTAGTACCTCAAACAATAACAGAAAGTAACATGACAGTTGCCTGGGCATCAGCATATCTGCATAGGCTCCTAGGCTATCAGTTACCTCAGTAGGGTCCCAAAATTCCCACTGAGATGATGTAAAAGAAATGGTACTGCTCTGAAAAGTGTCTTCTGGAGGTGGCAATGCTTCTTGTCAAATGGAGTGGTGTGTTTTACCATGAAGAGGATATTACAAGGAAATGTGACTTGAAATGTAGTGGAGAAAGATTATGCTTGAGTGTCTCAGACTGAGCAATGTTTCCTCAATTCCTTGGCAAACATCTTGGTTAACAGAGAAAGGATCAAAACGGAGACATGCAGAATCACGTGCATGAGTTGTTCTTCAACTTGGACACTAGTAGCAATCTCCTCATAGGTTTTCTGTGAGAGTAATGTGCCAGCAGCAGATGTATTATACTTTCTCCTACTTACACCACAGTCTGTGGGCTTTTTGTCTGTGACACAAATCAGAGAGCCTGCTGTATTAGGACCTGCAGGAAGAATAGGAAAGATGCCATTTATGCAGCTGAAGAAAAGAAAGGAGCAGAGGATGTAAGACCATACAAATGTTTCTGCAACAGTGGGCAGAGCAGAGGTTACTCAGAGGGAATTCTGTGAACTATAGCAGGGTTATTACGATCAGCTGAGAGAAAACTGAATTAAATGGTTGGCTTGAATTGAATGGGGCTGAGAGGATTATTATTTTAATTGAAGACACCTGATATATATCTCCAGACTGGAGAGGTGTCATATATCATAGTGCCAAAGTCCATTTGTATCAACATTTATTTCTTCATAGATGGTAGCATCTTTCATTTGAATCGCCATATGTGTAAGTCACATTTACATGATGTATTTTGTGCTGTGCCCATTGGGAATATAAAGAGCCCCTGAGCAGCATTTGGGTGTTTAGTACATTCCTCAAACATACAGACATGGTGGAGACCAGGCCATATCTGCCTGTGGATTGAGGTTTCACAGAATCACAGACTGGTCTGGGTTGGAAGGGACACCAAGGATCATTGAGTTCCAACCCCCTACCACTGGCAGGGCCACCAACCTCCAGGTCTGCATCTAGACAAGGTTGCCCAGGGCCCCATCCAACCTGGCCTTGAACACCTCCAGGCTTGGGGCATCCACCACCGCTCTGGGCAGCCTCTTCCAGCACACCACCACACTTTCCATGAAGAACTTCCCCCTGATATCCAGTCTAAACCGTGCCCCTCCAGCTTCAATCTATTTCCCCTTGTCCTACCACTATCTGCCCTTGTAAAAATCTGATTCCCCTGCTGTCAATGCTCCCCTTAAATTACTTGAAGGCTGCCATGAGGTCCCACTGCAGCCTTCTCTTCTCCAGTCTGAACAAGTCCAGCTCCCTCAGCCTGTCCTCATAGGGGTGGTGCTCCAGCCCCCTGATCATCTTCGTGGCCTCCTCTGAACCCTCTCCAGCAGCTCCACATCTCTCTTGGATTTTGGGCCCCAGATCTGGTCACAGTATCCAGATGGGGCCTCACGAGGGCAGAGTATAGGGGGACAATCACCTCCCTGTCCCTGCTGACCACCTCTCTTCTGATGGAGCCCAGGATACCATTGTCCCTCTGAGCCACAAGAGCACACTGCTGGCTTATTCACCAGGTCCTTTTCAGCAGGGTTACTCTCAAGGAGCTCTTCTCCCAGCCTGTCCATATGTCTGGGATTCCTCTGTCCTCAGTTCAAGAGCTTACATTTTGTGGTGTTAAAGCTCATTAAGTCCACTAGGGCCCACCTTTCCAGCCTGTCCAGATCCCTCTGGATGGCTTCCTTTCATAGGTTTCATAGTCATCTCTGGTTGAAGAGAGGAAGTTCATTGATATGCCAGTTTCATATCACTGAATAAGACTTCTATTAACTCTAGCTGGAAAAATGTCAGGACAGAAGACTGACAATCTGCCAATCTTCATTTGCACCAAGGATTTACTTACAAATGTGACATTTTTAGGTGCCACCAGATGTCACTATCGGTAGTTTTAGGTTTCACTTGGATTAAAGAGGTTTATTGTCTTTGGAGACATGCTCTTTGATAGCAGCAAAGCAGTTCACATTAAAACCCCCAAGTAATGACTAGAAGAAACTGCTTGGTCTTTGCCTTTGTAATCCATCTACGAATCTTACATACACGACTGCTGCTTTTAGTTGCACTTATGCCAGCAAAAAATATTTAACAACAGATGCATTAGCAATGGGCCCCTTCCACAAGTGCTGTGCTAATTACCAGCTATCATCTGATCAATTTGCCTGCAGGCTTGGGCTTTGTATTCCCAGGGTAAAGTACTGAGTTTAGTTCCTTGTTCTTCAGCAGACCTATGGCTCCAGAATGGAGCTTGGCTCAGCCAGAGGGAGATTTATCACTTCCCAGTTTCCCTGGCCGGTTTAGACCAGAAAGTGTTTTTTCAAAACTTATGAGAGCTACAAGCTCCAGATGAAGGAAGTGGGAACTGATGATATTTAGCAGTGTCTTGAATTCTGACCTTCCAGTTTCAGGGGAATCAATTTCAATGCAGTTTAGAACTTTCAGGGATGCAGGACATACAGAAATGAAAAACAAAAAAAAAATTAATCAAGAACAAAATGCCTTCATGTCAATTAAGAATAATATCAATGATATGGTCTTCAGTTTTCACTATACCTGCATGCCTGTATTTTTCCTTAGAGTAGATCCTCTGCTATTTTACTTTTAGTTCGGTTTGTTTTGCTTTATTTTTTTACTATTAATGGAACTTTGAGAAATCATTGGAATTCATTCTGAAAAACAAGAACTAAATGTATAAATTAGTTTTGGGTTAACCTATCCAGCAGCTAAAACAACCACTGAGCCATTCACTCACTCCCACCCCATGTGGAATGGGGGAGACAATAGAAAATGAAAAAAGAAAAACTCATGAGTTGAGATACAGACAGTTTATTAGGACAGGAAACAAATTAGATGATGATGATGATGATGATGATGATGATGATGATGATGATGATGATAACAGTAGTATAATACAAAAGCAAGAGTTGGACAACACAATTTCTCAGCACCTGAAGCCAATGGTCAGCATGTCACTGACCTGCCACATTTCCTGTCCAAAACCCCCCTGCCCTGCCATGTTATATAGGGAGCATGATGTCACATGGTTTGGAATACCTCTTGGGTCAGTTGGGACAGTTTGGGTCAGCTGTCCTGGCTGTGTCACCTCCCAGCTTCTTGGGCCCACCCCCTGACTTCTTGTTGACAGAGCAATATGAGAAGCAGGAAAGTGCTTGACTGCTTGGCAACAACCAAAATTATCAGTGTGTTATCAGTTATATAGTTGTTCTCATCCTAACTCCCAAACACAGCACTATACCAGATGCTAGGAAGAAAATTAACTCTATCCGTGCTGAAACCAGGATATACAATATATTTTATTATATTATATATCCTGGGTATTTTATGGGACGTGTGAATCCCTATGATTTGCAGGATTTGCAGGTTAATTACTGCAGGTCTAGCAGTGATTGATAGGTAAATGAACATTACACCACACATGCAGAAATTAACATTCTGCTGTCTGCCTTTTCAGATGAACAGAACTTTTGGTAGTGTCCTCATGTGACTGCAAAAGGCCACTGAAATCAGAGAGAAGGAAGGTTTAGATTAGGTATTAAGAAGAAAGCTTTCACTGTAAGAGTGGTGAGGCAGTGGAACAAGTATCCCAGAGTAATGGTGGATGCACCTGCCCTGGAAGATTCGAGGCCAGGTTGGATGGGGCTTTGGGTACCCTGGTCTAATGGAGAGTGTTAGAACTAGGTGATCTTTAAAGTACCATCCAACCCATATCAATCTGTAATTGTATAATTATATGACACAGGAGAAGATCAAAATCAAAATCCAAGGGAAGGAATTTTCAGGAACAATATTTTTTTCACAGTGAGGTCAAGTGGGCTCTAGCTCACCTGCATTTGTATAACTTCATGTAAGGCAACTTAAGGAGAATGGTCTCAAATCCAGTCTTGCTGAGAGAGGCCAACACCATCCATGGTAATATTGCCAGTGGTAGGAATGCACTGGCAGTGCAGTAAAGAATGAAAGCTAATAATCCTTCCACAACATATTAAGCAGCAGGAATGGCATTCCCAATGTTATGCTACCTTGGAGTTTCTTTACCCCTGCACAGTCACGTTTCACCAGGCCTGGACATATTTGTCACTATGTCAGATGAGCAGAAAACACACAATGCCTTGTCCATTCCAAGGAGCTTTCATTAGTAATAAACCTACAGAGGGTTTTGCACTTCAGCTTCTGTTGACACTGTTTATTTTGCATGAGTCCTACTGATTATTTTTTTAATAGCTTTTGGAATTAAAGCTGGTTTGTTCCAGAACAAAGCTATAAGCTGGAATAGATTGTTAAAACTCCACTGAACAGATTTATTCCAGCTGAGATTTTTGATTCTAATACTTAGGCACATCACCTTATCTCCCTTTATTCAGGTTTCTCTCAACTGGTTTCATAGCATTCATCCATTCTTGGAACAGAAATAGTAGATTTTTTTCTTCATTGAAATGCACTGATTAGTCAAAATTGAACGCTTTGTAGGAGGAGCATATCAATTTTATCAAAATTATACGTGAACATTGATTCGTTTAATTTATGATGAAACATTTTGCTTCAATTTTATGTTATTGTAATACTTTGAGTGATAAATTTTAAATGTAATTTTTTTGTGTGTGTTACAGAAAAATTTCTGGACAGGCCATTCTAATAGTCACCATTTATTTCCCTGTAATGAAATCACAAGGAACATCTTAACGTCTTCTCTGTTTCAAGTTAAGTGAAAGAAAGTATAACATGCAAAAACTTCTTGTAGACTTGATCTTCTGGAACTTTGAGATGTTATTATTTGAAAAGTGAGTTGGTGAAATAAAAGCATGGCATGAGATATTAGAAATAATCTTTATTCATGTTTTCTGAAACAGACGGCAAGGCTCTCTTCATATAGTCCCTGAGCTCCATTCATGGACAGGATGCACTTATAAACTCATTAGAAAACATTCTGTGCTCAGTGAAAGTCCTCTGGTTCCTGTACTGGAGACCCAGGTCACTGTAAATATGATTACATGAAAATGCATAGAGTACGCCATCACGTAGAGCTTACTTCTTTGCTTTTGACTCACTAACGCTAAATTAGTATTCGTGATGGACTCTCTGACAAATAGGGTTATTATCAACACATGCTGTAAACATAAATCAGGTGGATATCAATAAATTGTATTTTTGTTCTAGTCTTGTTTACAGATCTTCCTTTGGAATGCCGCATAAATACTCCAAACGCTCTCAGGAAGCTTGCCACTCGCGTTATTAGTTTTCTCTGGCTTAGAGCACTGACACTGATCATTTTCTGACAATGTTTACCAACAACAAAGGTGTCCTATTGATCAAACTTTCTCTCTTTTACACTCCTTTATGCCCATGAATGCCTTACATCACATTGCCTTGAGCCAAATGGAACTATAAAAACACAGCACGCAGCAAATGATGTAAATAACCATTAGGTTATGGTTTGATGTTGTGAGTGACAGCAACAAATCACTGCAGGAATTTTAAAGAATCACTACTTTTACATTTCAGGAGAAAATTTTAAAAGGAAAAGAAAAATAAATAAAACTGTAGTTTAACTTTTCATGTTATGAGTCCCTGATGTCTGGATTGCTCCATTTCAGGGGGGTGCATTTTGCCAGCCTTGTCATGATGACTCACACTGTATTCTTAGAGCATAATTATCACAGTGAATTAGGTTATCTGCAGAGAAATGCAATTTTTGTCCAGGACAAGGACTGAATAGCAGAACGTGGTCCAGAGTGATTTGCAAAGCCTCGGATTGATTTCTTTGAAAGAGCCGCATCAGTCAGTTTGTGAAAAGCATGTGTCTAAAACTGCACTCTCAGCCGGCTTGGGGTTTTTCCTTCTATTATAGTGACAACATTACAGACTTTTATATTCCATGATGATTCCTCTTCCTCAGCAAACCATTTTACATTTATCACCTTGACTTTGGATAGACTCTGTCTAGGGCTATATTTGAAGACATCTAAGTTTTTAGCAAGCAATGCAATAAGAAGTTTGGCTCTCTAGAATGGATTCCTTATTTACAGAGTGGGTTTGAGCAGTTTATTTTTTTCTTCTTCTCTTTTTCCTTTAAATAGCACACTAGGTTTGGGGAGAGAAAATTTCTGTTTATCAGACCAGCTGCTGAAAGATGCCTAACTTCTACTCTTGCCTTTTCACACTATTTTTTTTTTGTAGCCTCAGCTCTGTGACTCATCAGATGTATACTAACAACTGACCTTGCACAGACACCATGTATGTTGTCATTTTAACTTAGGACTTTGATTTTCCTCTGGGATATTTTCTGACACAAACACCTTTTTTTTGGAGATAATATTTATGACTGTGACCTCATTTGCAAACATTCCAATTGACGACAGCCTGCAACAAAGTTTTTAGTTAATCACTTGCAAAAGTTCTTCCCAGAGTAGTGACAATTTTCTGAATTTGGACTTCAGATTGAAGTAGTGTTAAAATGAATTGTTCTGCTTTTTTCCAATTTAATTTATCACTTGATCAATTTTGAAATATAACAACGTATCATGAAAATATGACCAAGGTAACTCACAGTTGGCCACAATATATCTGACTCTACTCACTGAGTACAGAAAAAAAAAGAGTGTGTAGAAAGATGAGGAAAGCAAAGATGTTTCTCATACCAATGTTTGATGATTTTTAAGCATCAATTCTCTGTATATTTTGAGATGTGTATTGGTTTGTTGGTAAATGGGAAAGAAAGGACATTGTCCTTTAAAGTTATTTGTTTTGTCCCTCAAAACACAGCAAGGAAAGCTGAGGGTATAGTGTGGCAAAAGAGTGAAATATTTTTGCTGCAATTCCAGAGGCATAAACTACTCTTTACATTTATCCCAACATCTCCCAGTTAACCAATTTATAAATAGATATCTGGTTGGGCTGAGTTATCCAAGCTGGAAAAACAATACCTTGAATCCATCATCTTCTTATACACTTTTGCCTGTAGAAAATGGAATGACTTAATGAAAAGTTTAATAAAGCATTTTGGCTTTCTGGATTGACTGACAGGGCTGTCTGGCTCTCCAGAAAGCTGAATTCACATAGATATGGAAATGATGATGATGATGATGATGATGATGATGATGATGATGATGTAAAAATTGAACTAAAATATTTTAGATTGGGAAATACACTTGTATAAGAGTAAGTGCCAGAGTAAGAGTAATGCAAAGCTTGAGATGGCACTTGTAGAGCATCAACACTGGAATTTCTTTAGCTTTGAATTGTGAAAATCACCTGGTTCGGTGGATCAATCACCGGTTCCCCGCATTCCTATGTTCATGCCTTAGCCTTGTCCCTTTCATGGTTGTCATTCTCTTTGTGTCAGGAATGTGACTGGCATTTACACAAGTTGCTAGTGATGGGCCAATCTCTATTTCTCTCATATCGGCTGGGAAATCTCATCACAAAGAACATGTAGTCTGCTAGCATCCTTTGCTTGAGAGGGGAAGGCGTTAATTCCTGCTTTTTAAAGTTTGGGGTTTTTTTAATTTATAAGCTGAAGAGAAAAACTTTTAAATGTAAAAAAACAACCCCACAAAAAAAAAAAAAAAACAAAAAAAAAAAACAAAAGTGCCTGTAAGAACAGATTAATTTCTGGACAACTGTTAAGAATGCTCAGAGGAACATACCCTTCAAACTGCTCACCAGAATCCCCTTCTTTGTGGTGCAGACACCGACACACAAGAGCAGAAGTATGAATCCAGATACATTTAAAGTATTCATTTAGGTATAGCCCATGATATCAAGGAGAAAAAAAAAATTCTTACTATGGTCTAGACTTCAGCACTTCTCTACTCAGCTGAACGGAGAACTCTGTGGTTAGTACATCTTCTCACCACATCAAACCATCAAAAACAATGATCTTGTACAGCATCGGCTCTGCAGGAGGTGTGATATAACCACATCACTATGGGCTTTTCCCCCTCCCACTGGCTACAGCTGGAGGTGATATTGGCAATATAGTTGGCCATGGATCTACCAGTAGCACAAAAATCTTCCATTCTTTCATTTGATAGTTCTTTCTGTCCCAATGAGATGTCCTGATAGTTATTTATGGATGGATGAAGAGTGAAATAGATAAACACAACCCCTCCTATTTTTTCTTCATCCTACCATAAATTATGATTTAAAAAATCCTAATTCTATATACATCTAGTAAAAATTACACTGACTCTCTCTGGAACAGAAAGGAGAAAGCAAACTGGAGCATTAAATAAGAATAACTTAGGAACAGAGCTCATCGAGAATTTATCTTAAGAGGATATGAAATGAGTCATTATTATACTGTGTAAAATAAGATGATATTTCAGCAAAAATAAGCAACCTCAACAAAACAAGTCATTTCAAGCTTCAGAACTTTGTGCTGTCTCAGAGCTGAGAGAGGTCCAGAACCAGCATTTCTATTTGAAATATTGAGAAATACAAGTAAATAAATACATGGAGGTCAGCATTCATTTTGCAGAACTGTTAATGGACTCTTTACCGTAATGTCTGAGACAGCAATATGTTATGAAGCTTGAAATGTCTCAGAATGTGTTTCTGACTGGACTGCACTTCCCGATAGGAAATCTGCTTCGCCTTCCCTTTACTTTGGTTCATCTGTGGCATTGTGATTTTTCTATCAAGCAGTTTGACTACAGATGGGAAAAACAGTTTCTAAGTGCTTAACTGCTGCACTTTTTAGGAAAATAAAGTTAAATTGTCCCTTTGGGGTACAGTCATGCTCTTTCACTGCTACTCAATATGAGATAAAACATTATGTAGATCTCATATTTCTACAGACAAAATTTGGAGGTGTTCTTATACTGAAAGTCCTCCCCCCAGTTCTCTATAATTTTTAAGTCTCCTTCTGGCTTTCTTTTAAAACTAAAGTATATTTTTTAATGTTTGAGAGAGTCAGATTTCATCTCAGCGGTGCTAGTGGTAGGTTGGAGCACTTGGCTAACAGTGTGAATAAAAAAGTAATGCAGAGCACACTGAAAAGAGAAGTTCAGGGATACTTAGCTGCAGGGACCAACTGTCACAGTCTTTCAGGTGATCCTGCTAGGATCCTGGGAAGATTAGCTATCACAGAACCTCTACCCTGGCCCTTTCCAGGTCAAAAAGCACCATCCATTTGTCTTTTCTTTCTGCTCCTTCCTTCAGATCTAACAGTGTTAGTCCAGTCTCACAGCACAACTTGACTCACCTTCTCTTGACCCAAAAATACCCAGGGATTTTAGCACTGTGTTACACTGCACTCCTAGTCCCAGGAACACTGTGCAGGGACACCACAGGGACCTTGCTTAGAGCCGGAGAAGTTCTTTCAGAGAGCAATTTTTATTTTGCACCAAATTAGCCATCAGAGCACCACAGATGTAGGCATGTGCACTGAAACAGGATGCAGACCATTGAGAGGAAACGCTAGACAGGCACTGTGAAGATAAAAAAAGGCACAGAGCAGGGTGGAAAGCAGAGATGAGTACTGGGAGGTCTTCAACTCCTTGCTCAGGGTGTTGTCCCACCTATGTCCCTGTTCATTATACTACAGCTGTATGTTGGACAGACCTTAGGCAGTCCAGTCTATATTTAACTACACAATATACTAAAGGGATCTTACTTAAAAATACAATCATAAATCACAGAAACAGGGTTCATACCAGCCAGCAGCACTGTTTTAACAACAGCTTCCCCATTTTGTCTGAGTCACTACCTGACCGTAAAAGTATCTGCCATCTTCACAGAGTAGCAGGAGAGTGATGAATCACAGAATCAGAGGATGTTAATGATTGGATGGGACCTCAAAGGATCACCGAGTCCAAATCCCCTGCCAGAGCACGATCACCTAGAGCAGGACACACAGGAATGCATCCAGGCAGATTTTGAATGTCTCCAGAGAAGGAGACTCCACAACCTCTCTGGGCAGCCTGTTCCAGTGCCCTGCACCCTCACCGTGAAAAAGTTGTTCCGTATGTTCACATGGAACCACCTATGCTCCAGCTTGCACCCAGTGCTCCTTGTCCTAACATGTCCCATCTTGTGAGGCAGCAACCAGAACAAGACTGGGTGCTTGCAGGCGAGAGAAGCTGTGCACCTGCTTTGTTCAAGGTGTGGATGAATTGAATGTGTAGCAGCCTACACATCTGCGGAGACATACTTATTGTCTCTGATTGGGAGGATTAAGCTAAGCCCTGCCTGTGTGTATTCGAGTTGTTAAATTCAGTGTTCTGACAAATCCCCTGATTTCTAAGAGCTGGCACCCGAAAGCAAAAGAAGGAGGTTACAGTTTATCTCCTGCATCAGCCTATGCACTGTCACTGAAGAAGTTCTTACCAGTTCATACTTAAAGCCAGGAGGCTGCACTTTGAGAGAATTCCTAATTTTTTTTTTCTTTTGAAATTTATTTTGACAATTGCATTTTCTAAAATTTTAAATTATTTATACTGGTTTATATTTCTCTAATCAGTGTACTGTATGGAAATTTTGTTAAATAATGAAATCAAGTGTTATGTTTTCCCAATACTGACATTCAGCTATTTAATCTTTGCTGAGAAGTGGAAAAGAGTCTACCATTTTTCATGTTAATTATAATGTAGGAGGATTAGCTAAATGTATATTACCTGCTTTTTTTTTTTTAACTATGATACTTTATTACAACATTTCCTTTACTCTCTGAATCTCCTTGTAGAGCTTAGCAAATGATTTGGTGAACCATTTATCCGCAGAAAAATTATGCTTTCCATTCACAGGAAATTCAGTAGTTTCAATCTAAAAAATGGGAATATTTTACATTTAGATTTGGACTTACATAATTGTAAAAAATGCAGAAATTCTGTCCTGAAAGAGGGAGGTCTTGTGTGTTTCTATATCCATCCAAACTTTGCAATTGCTAAATATTGCTAGGATTATTTAGACATTATCCATCTTACACATCTGCTAAGTACAGATATTAAAGTACTGCTTTCCATCTTTTAACAGATTTTTCTTGATGGGAAAAGACCAAAAGGCATAGTCATAAATTAATGTACAGATGCATGAAGAGAATTGCAATGTCCCTCCTCCTTTCAAAAGCAGAAATATTGTTTCTTATTTCTGGATAACCTTGGGAAAACCAAACTCTTGCCTACTTGGAAGGAAATAAAGCCTTTGTAGGAAACAAAGACAACAGGGCCCAATGGAAAAACATCTTCTGACTCCACTTCTAACAATCACATTAACCTTATCTATATGAGCAAGGCACGTCAGTTGGACACTCAGCACATTAACAACTTTAGGAGGATCACTACAGTTCAGCTAGCATGAACTTTTTGTTGACATATCTGAAATACTGAAAAAAAACCCCATCACCTCCTACAATCTAAGCTAACTATCAAGCAGTGGAAAATACTTCTGCCTAGCTGCAGGAATTTCCCAGCAAAAGTCCCTATGTTTACAATATGTTTCAGTCTAAATAGAATGGAAATAACAACTATTGGTTACAGATTCAAAGTTTCTTTTGTTATCAAATTTGGCTTAAGTAATATTACGAGTAATAATTACAATTTCAAAAAAAATAACAATCTTAAAGACAAAATAATATATCTAAGCATGTTAAGTCTGCATTTTAAGGAGGATGCTTAAAAATAGTTTCCTGGTGGGACAGGAGTATTTTTTCACTGGATGTAACCAAGGATCAATGGATGTAACCAAGGTCCCTTGGTTACATCCATTGATCTATGAAAGGGTTAATATTTACACAGGTTTTACTACAGTTTCTTCTGTGAACTTTGAGGATAAGACTTTTGAAAGGCTGCAGAGTTTCTCAGCTCTTTGAAAATTGAAGATTGGCACTCCACTCCTATTTCTGCCTTTGAAAATCATCCCCATTGATCCAAAACGAAGAGAAAATTTTGTACCAGCTTTAGAAAAATGCAGAACTGCGAGCTTTCTGTGAGTTACATACAGGCTTATAACTGTCCCTCATTCCGTCCTTCTGTTCAACTTGGACAATGATCATGACAAAATTCAGAAATCTAATAGGAGGGATATTTCTTCAGCTGGCTGAAGTTTTTCATATTTTCAAGTAATAGGATCATTAGGGAAGGTATTCAAGGAGGTAAGGTTTAGGGAGAGGAAGGATCTTTTATTAACTCAACTTTATAGTTTGAAAACCAGACATGCTTCAGGCATACAAACCTTTTTCTTGTGCCCTGGAAACTGGTCTCTTTTTATAACTGTATCAGCTGGTTTAATAAAAGATATTGCTTCTCTCTACAAACCTTGTCTTTCAGATTTTAAGACACATTAAAGCAAGTGAGTTCTGCCCTGCTATGAGCATTTCACAAAATTTTTATTTCAAAGCAACAGTCAGCAAAATGCTCTAACTTCAGCAAGTGATATAGACACACAAAAATGTTGACTTTACATTCCTTTATATCTTTAGCCTCTGCATTTCTATTTTATCCTGCTCATACCTACTTTCATCCTTCTCTTCTACTGCCTTTACAAAGTGGAAGTACTAATTGCATCATCCTTCTATCTTATTGATACAGATTAACACCAGCGGTGGCATGTGTAATGAACTCAGTGGGATCTTTCTCTACAATTTCTGCAAATTAAATATTACTTGGTCCTGCATATGACAGCAGTAGTTGCACTTCACACACATTTACCTATGTCCATGATTTTTATTTAGAGATACCTTAAAAATATATTGTAAAACTACTATCTGAACTATCTTAAAGTGCTACATAAAAAACCCAACCCTGAAAATTACAAGTGGAATAAATGTCATGAGCAAAAAATTATAATTTCTTTCTGCATTAAAAAGAATCCCATAATACTTTTCCTGTCTTCTTAACCTATGTTCTGCTATTACTCTCCAACTCATTGTACTATTCTTGTCCCACGATTCTCACTTGCCCTAATTATATTTATTTCTTATAGCTGGAGAATAATTATGAGTCAAGTATGTGGGAAAATTTTAATTAATGCTAATTTCACATTTAGATTATGCCTGTGCGCACATATATAAATAATTATACATAGTTCTGAAGTTACAGATTATTTTTTTTTTAGTTCAAAAGTAAAAATACCCAGAATCCCAGTCTGGGAATAAAGCATCCGCTTAGACAGCTGGAAAGTGGACATTCAAAAATCAGACAATTCAACATGTCATCTGGAAGAGCGGAGAAACCAGAGAAAAACCAGTGGTCTGGTCTCTGACACAGGAGTTATTTATCTTTTTTTACTAAATGTTTAAATAGCAATTTGCAGAGATGCAAAAAGAATGTCCTTCTGGGAGTCCTGCTCAGTAGGAGGTGATAAACTGAGGAAGTCTTTCCTGCAACCCATTCCTCAAGACTCTCTGAGTGCTGTGTCCCTGCCCCACCATTGCAGTCAGTGACTCTCAAACTGTAGTGGGAGCAGAGACAACTCCTCTTCACAGTATACAATGACCAAAGGTAGGAATCATCTGTTCAGTTGGAGGCAACTGCTGTGGAATAGTCAACTCTATCAGTGGCAAAGAGACATTTCACGGGTGAAATTTTTATCGGTCTTCTGTTGGGATCTGAAAGTGAATCTGATGCACTCGAAAATGCCTATATCTCCCTACTGCCTACAGTGGACACTTGGGTTGACTACCTTGCAGGTAGATTACTTCCACCTAACCACTTACACAGAAATATGGCTGGTGCATCTCAAATGTGCTAGGTCAGGGAACCTGAAATGCTCTGAAAGTCACACTTTGGTTCTGCCTAAGTAGCATCTTAAGCTCACAAGTGCTCTTTTTTATTCAGGTTTGAGCTGAAGAACTTCCTTTCACTCTTCTGGAAATCTTTGCAGATGTCTGTCCTCAGATTTGAAAATTTGGTTCTTAAGAACTTACATCTAGTTCTAAATTGCTTATAAATTCCTAAGTAGCTACTGAACATGTTACTCCTGCAACTTATGTTTATATAACTTTATTTTTACAGAGCAATTACTAAGTGCTCCAAAACCTGTCTCATAAAATTCCCTTCATCCTTCTCCTAATAAAATAGAGACATCGTAAACGTTCACCTGATTAACTCTTAAATGTAGTCTTTCTGCTGCTCTTTTTAAGAAAGACTTGTTCCCACAAAGATCTTTCCTTTAAAAGCCTTCAAAACCTTTATTACAACAGAAATTAATTAATTGATCTACATTTAGGATATACTAAGAGAGAATAGCAATGGATTACTGTTAAATTTTCTGAAGTATTATCCAAAAAACAAAATTTTGTAGACATTCTAGGGGAAATAAATAAGGTAAATAAAAGGTCA